>JBBPQO010000007.1:0-39842 GCA_038092535.1 Xerocomus subilludens | reverse complement strand
TAAACCCTAAACCCTAAACCCTAAACCCTAAACCCTAAACCCTAAACCCTAAACCCTAAACCCTAAACCCTAAACCCTAAACCCTAAACCCTAAACCCTAAACCCTAAACCCTAAACCCTAAACCCTAAACCCTAAACCCTAAACCCTCACGGCCCTAACCTTAACTTCGGGTTTGCTTGCTTCTTTGCTTGCTTCTTTGCTTGCTTCTTTGCTTGTCTGTTCGGTTCGTTGCTGGTTTGGTTGGTGGTCCGTCCGTTTGTTTACTTTTCTATTTACTCCAATCGTTTGCTTGTCTCCTGCTTTGTTTGTTTATTTGTCTTTTTACTTCTCTCTTTACTCCCATCCCTTGTTCACTTCTTTGCTCACTTCTTTCCTTCCTTGCTCTTCTATATATATATGTATGTATGATGTATGTATGGTGTATGTATAATGTATGTACGGTGTATGTATAATGTATGTCTAGTGTATGTCTCTCTGTGTCCTTATGTCTATGTCTGTGTCTGTGCCTCGTGCATTTATGTGTGTTAAAAGTCAATCCTGATCTCCTTGACAAAACTCTGGAACTCCAGAGTCAATGTCCAAACAGAAGGAACCTTGGCTTCACCTTATGTGATGCGCCCTCGTCGAAGCCAAGTCCCCGGTATTTCAGAGGGTCGGACGTAAGGCAGAGTGTCAGAGGTCAGAGGTCAGATGGTCAAAGGTCAGAGGTCGGTGGATCAAAGGTTAAAGAGCTGAATGAGAGGTTAGCAAGAAATGGACCAGAAAGGCAAAGGAGAAAATCAGAACTAAAATCATTATTCCAACTCAGGGTACAGGAGTGGTGTACAGTGTTTATATACAAGACTAAATGACAATATTGGCAATTCTGGTGGAGGTCCGGAGGACCCACCTGTCGCAAGAGCAACAGCGTTGGTAATTCCAGATCTTGTCCGGTGCCCCTACATGTCGGAGGTGAGACACGCCGGTGATCGTAGCCCCTTGGTGTCACCACCCGTCAGAATAATACAAACAGTCAAACAAGACATCAAAGGTAGTCAAATAATGAATAAACACGTGCAAGTCCGGTAACTCAAAATGGGCTCGTAACCAAAAGCACTCCACAGATAGTAAGAACATAGACCGGAGGCACAGAGTTCCACTTAGCAAATATCTTGGATGTCACAATGTCTATAATAATCCTTCCTCTCTCAATCTTCATTCATCATCCTCCTACATTTTTTCCCTCTACTCCTTCTATAATTTTCCTTCCTTCCTTCCTACACATACTACCTTCCTTCCTTCTTTTCTTTCCTTCTTTCCTCATTCCACTCCTTCCCTTCTGCCTTTTCTTCCTAGTCACTCAACTTTCCTTTCTACTTCTACTTCTTCTCTTTATCACTATCACTTCTTCACTTCTTTTTATATCTCTTTTACTTTCATTACTAATCTCTCCTATCCATTTCTTTTCTTTTTTCCCCCACAATCCATCATCCTCTTCATTTCTCCTTTTCATTACTACTCATCTCACTACCAATTCATACTTACTATACCCTCCTAACTTTCATATCTCAAATCTCATACACCTTCCACTTGCTTTTTGCAGGCATAACCCCCTCAAACTTACCCTTTACCCTTTAGCCAATCCCAACATCCTTCAACCTCAGAAATCATATAGAATTCGTATTTCATTCCTGTCTACTATCAAATCAACTTCTTCATCCACAAACTACAATCTCCATTGACATTCAAATCTCTCTTTGGCATTCCATTGCACTTTGCCCCAATCTTCCAAAAATCCTGCTTCCATCTTTGATTCATCACTCAATAACAGAACACAATCTCATGCTACTCAAATAAAGTTGGCTATTGCTTACATATCCCTCTGTATCAGGAAATCAAATCAAAATAAACAACCTTGCTGATTCAAACAGATTTCTTCCCCATATAAATCATATAGAAATCAATAACACATGTATGGAGTGTTCCCATTCATCATCTTAGTGAAACTTGTACAATTCATTCTCATCAACTGCTCCAAGTGCAGGTCCTCAATCTTATTCTCAGTGAAACTTGTACAATTCATTCTCATCAACTGCTCCAAGTGCAAGTCCTCAATCTTATGCCACTGTGCCTGTACCTGCAGGTAAACGTCCATTGCATGGATTACAATATTGTGCTAGGAATCCATTGAAAGTAATCCAAATTTGATTCTTCCTATTAAGATCTGAAGAGTAACCAGGCCACAGCATGATATCAATGTCATGCATGTCAAATCAGATGTTCCTCTTCCTGGTAGTATGTCACCCCAACTTCTCTTGCTGAAACATAACAAGCACTTCAGAGATCACATAAAATGGATGCGTTCCTGAAGGAGGATGTTCAAGATGTGCACATGAAGGTCACCATTCGTCCTTATCCTGAATGGGTTGCCTTCCCAGGTCATGCCAAGGGTGATCATCACAGAATAATGTTCAAAGTTCACTGAAAGTTTCACAAGCGTATGATTTCAGGGTTCACCCGCGTTTTTGCATCGAAACATTCTATGATGTCAAGGAATATCGTTGACATTGCATCCATGTGACCAAATTACTTGGTTTCAAAACTGTATAGTTCACTGGTCATTCATGGGTGACAGGAAAATCTACATGAAGGGTGGTATCAGAATTTGAATGAAAAACATGTTTTTGTTTCAGGAGAGGGTTTATAGGACCGTTGTTGACAAATCGATGAACGGTGTGGGAAAAGATGGAATCAATGATTCGAAAGTGAATTGTTGTCGTAACGTGGAGAGGTTTGTGAGGGTGAGGAGACGGGATGAGATGAATATCATTGCAACGGACAACCAAAACCACCTGACGTAGGAACCCGTCAGTGAAATCACTTCGTGTCCTGATCAAATGCTGTTGGAAATGCTCTCAATCATGTCCACGCTCTCCACATACCAGAACAAAAGCTTTTCCGTTGCCGTCCCCAAGTTGCAAATGTCATCTTCTTAATACGGTCTCAATCCATCACTTACTCCCACTCATCCAATTTCCCTATGGGCTTTGCTGTCGCGTCCCATCCCGCTCATTCATCCTGGCAATTCTGTCACCAGTAACGAAAACTTTCAATGCTTCCTAGTATCCCCCTTTATCGCCGATATATCCATGACTCCTTCGCCTTCCTTTGCATTTCATCTTTCAAAGAGCCTTTACAGATCGTGCAAGAACTCCTCGAAATCTTCGACTGTGGATGTTGGCAAGATGAAACCTCGTCGCAATTTAGGTTTACATCAGAAGGAAACCTTCCTGTCGACATCTTCCATGATCCTTCTCCATCTAACGTGAGGTTTCCTCCTCGACCGTTTTCATTACCTCTGAGATCTTTCTGTCCGTCGTCAAAATCACTCGAAACAGTCAATCCAAGTTGGTGGGAAAGTAAGTCGAGCTCGACTAACGATATCAAATTTGAATGTCCCATTGTCCCATTCCAATTCTCGGTTTCCCTTGCTGAATCTACCCTCCCCTCTTAGCCACATCCTTGATTCCTATATCACTGCCGTTTCCATTCTCGGTCATCCAATCCAATCCTAACATGCCTCTCCGGACGCTGCCACTCCACATGCCTCCATGATGCTGAGGTTGAATGCTCGCCCTTATCATATATTTATAGGAAAACCTGTTGTATTTTTTTGCTAAGCTACGAGTTCAATGCCTGTATATAGCTGGCCAGCGTCCATGGTGCTTTCCTGGTTTACCAGCTCTTCCTGGGTTTGGCGTACGATGGTGGGATGACCAACGAGGAGGAGGTGGATGTGGACTGGTTCACCCTCGCTGACTCGCAAGCCAACCGCCTGGCGGAATCCGTTCGTCAGCCGGTCTGCTTTCTCCCGCAGCAAGGCTAAGCCCGTGTGACAAGCAAGTCCTTAGGGTTAGATTCTAGTCCTTTCGACGGCGCGGCATGGTAATCAGTACGGCCGGAATGCGGGTCATGACGGCTGTACGGGTCTCACGCATTGGCGGTCGTTGGAGTGTTACTCCTGTGCGTACACATAGCATCCTTAGGGTCATGCGGTGGTCGAGCGACGCTGCATTGCTGGAATGAGGGTTGACGGTGGAGAATGTGTTGCCACCTCGCCGTCGTCCCGTCCTGCGGCGGTATCACTGACTTGTGACGATAACACAACGATGTCCCGCCCTTCTCGCCTGCATCATGGTGATGGCCGTGATGTCGCGGTGGGGGTGGCCCAGTGGGCTTGTCGGGTGGTACGGAGGCCCTGGTAGGCGTGGGAATACTCTCGGTAGTACTTGTCCCCTGCGTAGTCTCTCGGTCCCTCGCGCGGTGCGTCGATTCCTGCTTGAAATTCCTCTGCGCCGCATGCGTAGGCCATAAGTATCCCCGGTAGACTCGTCGCCTCGCCGTGTACGCCGGTGAACTCTTCGTGTACTCTCGACGCGCCCGACAAGCCCGACAGGCGTCTCGACCCGTTCTACGCCCTCGCCCGTTCTCGCACGTTCAGTCGGGTGGCGTCACGGTGGAGTTGGGGTACCCGGATGCTTAGGCGACTGTGCTGATGGCTGGGGGGGGAGATGATGGCCCCGATCGGGGAATACGGGGCGGACTTGGGATGGAGAGCGGTTGCTGAGGATGGGGGGCGTGCGTTGGACGTTTGGGCGATGACAACCTCGCTGTCGTCGACGTGCGTTGCTCGCCTTTGTGGTTGGGTCGGAGGGTTGGCGATGCGATGACGTTGTAGTCGTCGTCGTCGTCGTCGCGTATGTTGCTGTAGGTCGGTTGCCTCTGGCAGTGGGGTTGCGAGGTTGCGGCGCGGAGCTTGATGCGCGTGCGCGTGTGAGGTCGTCCAAGTCGTGGATGCGTGCATGTGGCGCGACCCCCTCGGTGACAATGACATTGCGGAAGGACGTCGTGTCGCGCGTCGTTCGAATGCATGACCCAAGCCGCGCGCCGCAGAGCGTTGCCAGATGGGTTGACGCGCATGATAGGAAGGTCCATGTGGTGTGGAGGAACGTCGTCGTCGGTTGTGGGGCGTCGTCGTTGACATAGTTCTCGAAAGGTCGATGTTGCGTGGGGTACAAGGTAGAGTCTGAGATCGGCTGATCCTTGCTGACGACTGCCGCAGCGAGTGAAGTAGCGTCGACCCGTATGACTGCCATACGCCGCCTTCGAAGCGTCGTAAATGTGGTTCATCAACGAAGGGCGGTATTGGGTCGCGGTAGTCGCGATACTAAACGTCTGCCGGTGCGGTAGACGGTTCCCGTATTATGGTTCCGGCTGACACCCCTGCTCTGGCACGTTCGCTTGCGCGTCTTCCGCTCCATCGCTCCATCTCCTCTCTTCGATCGACATGCAGTTGATGACTCGCCCTGACGGGGTATGTAAGCTATTTACAGGCGTCACGTTGGTGATCGGCGCTACGTCTACATCCAAAACGGCTTCCTGATTTCCCTGCGAGGCCTCAAGGCCAAGGAGCTGGTCGTCTCGCGACCGGGCCCCCAGAATCTACGGATCGTCCGGACGTAGACTTTCTTCACCCGCGGACGGGACTGTTCGACGTCTTCCCGCGGGACGAGAGGTGGCTCAGGAAGGACGGGGACGTGGACGGAAGGGAATCTGGGGTGAGAGGAGGCGGGAGCCGCGGCGTTGGCGGGACGCAAGGTGAGGGCGTCGTTAGGGGCAGGATTGACGCGAGGAGGAGGCGTCGGCGACGTGGCGGGGGCGGGAACGGGGACGGGGGCGGGGGCGTCGAGGGACGACCCTAAGTCTGGGGATGGAGACCAACCCTTGGTTCGCTAGAAAGTGGGGCGTGAAGAGGGCGACGAGAACGAACGAAGAGGTGGAGTTGCGCACCTCGTATCCCTGCTCGGCATCGAATGCCAGCGCGCGTGGCATGGCGCGGGAGGGGGAAGGACCAGGCAGGGGGACAGATGGCGGCTCCTGCTCGATGGAACGGCGGGACGTTACGTCGCCGCGAGGAACGTTGTCGGTCGGAGGAGGCGGCGGTGAAGGGAGGAGAGGGGAACGGGGAGACCAGGAAAGGCCCGGGGTGGCGGACTCGCGTTTCTTGAACCCACGGACCGCGCGGGATCGATCAGCTACGGGAGACCAGGAGGCGGAGGAGGTCCGACGTACCTTGACCGGGGTCGATGGGATCAGGGGCCGAGGGAGCGCCATTCGAGATGGAGGTTTGAGGAGACGCCTCGCGGCTAGAGGACGCGAGGTTCGAGGCGACGAAAGGAGACGAGCGGAAGGGGGAACGCGAGAAGGAAACCGATGACGTCCCGCCCACGCCTTCGGTTAGGGAAAAACGGAACGCGGAGAATGAAATCGCCTAAGATACTACTAGTAGGTCGACGTACGTATTAACTGACGCGATGCGACGCGTCAGGCGAGGCGAAGGTTCCCATCCCCTATCGGCGCATTATAGCGGTCCGAGGCGTCTAAGGGCGCGTTGAAGTTTGAAAAGTCGCCACGAACTGAAGAAAGGGAAGCGAAGGGAGGTCGATAGCGCCAGCTGGGATGACAGCGCCGACCAAGACCAGCAAGCGTCACCGAAGTCCCCCGAGTCCTGAAACGGCGGGCAAGGCGAGTCACCAACGACTAGACCGCTGACCCCACGAACCCGAACGCGACGCGCGACGGGCCGGCAGACCCAGCGGACGGGTCGCAGAACCCACCAGACCGGCCCCTCCAAGTGAGAGCAGGCGCCGGTCTGACTGGAGAGAGAAAGACGACGGCAGAGCGGGGCGTCGATGAGGTTGCGGCGAGCGGACGAGCGCATCCGATCGATCGAAATGTCGCTTTGAACGCCCCGAACGATGCCTTTCGCCTACGTGGTCTATAGGCCCCTCGCCGTCATGGTCAGCTAGCGGGTCAAGGTCTACGCCTGCGCCTTCCCCTCCCTTTAGATCCTTTTCGGGCCTGAATACGGGGTGATTCTTTCGACCTAACGGCCCTCGCCAGCCGATGGATTAGGGTTGCTTTTGGGATTCGAAGGAATTCGACCTCGTATACCTAGGCCTCTCCCCCTCGAGTTGGACGCCCGGAGGCTCGTCAGGAGGTTTGGGAGGCGCTGGGAACGATATAGGCGCGTCCTCATCGCCCTGTGCAGCGTACTAACGGCCTTCCCCGATTCAAGCAGTCGATTGCTTGTGCGCCGTCGCGCTAGCATCCCTCGCCAGCTCAACCGACTCGCGTCAACATGCCAACGCCACTCGGTCGACGTCTCCGGCTTCTTCTCTCGAAGGCTTTGAAGGGCCTCCCGGCCGACGCGGTAGGTCGCCGTTCGCGTTCGTCGCAAAGGCCTGCACTTCGACCTGCTTCGCATCCCGGGCCTCGATCATGCCCCCGCCTCTCGCGCATTCGTCTGCGCCTTCGGGAAGTTCTTTCTGTGCGTATGGATGACGCTCTTCATCGATGACCTCGCCCACCGCCTCTCTGACCTCCCGCGACTTCTCACGCCCGCCCTGACCTGTTCGTCCACTTCAGCGCTATCAGGTGCGTCGCAGGGCTTTACGGATGCGGTCGGGTGATGTCCCACGTCCCCCGTCTCGTCCGTAGGGTCTTCTGAGGCGGTTCTTGAGTTGTGGACGTGCGCCGGCGCTTTTCGTCTTCGACGGCGTTTCGGCTCCTTTGTGCGGTCAGTAGACGCTGAAGGATTGCATGTTCGAAACGCTATGGTACATTGAACCCCGGATCGCATCATACATACATATTTCTACAGCAAGGACACGCGAAGAACTTGATCCTGACTTCCTGATTCCAGATGTTCTCAAAGTTTATGTCACGCTCCCAATCGACTGGGAGGAAACCGCCAACGTCTCGCATGCGAATCAAGGACCGCGCGAGGGAGGTGTAAGAGCCGTTGCCGGCGATCGGATGAGGTCCTCCTCGAGCCGTGGGATAAAGGCTGTACTCTATGAGTTGAGGCGGGAGTCCAGGATGGCGGTCGATCCTCGACAGGATGGTGGAGGCGGGGACCTCGCGATCCGCGTCGAGGCATTGGATGTGGATCCATCCGCGGCAGTCGAAGCAGTAGCGTTGTTCCGCGCGGGGGTCGTAAAAGTCGAGCGAGCATGCAGGGCTGATGCATTGGTTGACGGTGTGAAACTGGGACCCGGCGTAAGGGGACGAAGAGGGCGGAATGAGCTGACTTACCCAGGGAACGACCTCTCTGACGAATTCCGCTCCGTTTCTTCTACGGCCCCACTTGATGCGAGTCGTCCATCGAGTGAAGAGGGTGTGGGGTCGGATGATGGGGAGCGAGTCCTTCGGGGAGTTGTCATCGAAGACGCGAATTCGGACGCTTTCTGTGACGATGGTCGGCCGTGAGATCGCGGTAGAAACGATGGAATTCCTACCTTCGATGCACGCGTAATCGATGGTCGTGACGTGGTCAGAGTCAACCAGCTCGTGGTCGAGCATGACGCCTGCCAATCTGGGCGAAGGCGTCAGGCGTCAGCTGATGGTGATCTCAGAGTGATGGAATGACTCGCTGAAGGAAGTCCCCTGTAGATGCGACGTTGAGGATGTCGATCTTCCTGTAGAACCACCGGACGTCGACGTATACGACGGGCTGGATGAAACGCGGTGAATAGACGGAGGGCGAATCGAAGGCGGCCGACTTACAGGAAAGCCATCGAGGGATGGTGAGTACAAACGCTCTATCGTCGCGTACCAGTAGCTCATCCGGCCCCTCGAGTCCTCCGGCGTCGAATCCTGCTCGACGTTCCTCACCTTGACGCTTCGAGACGGTCAGAAAGTGAAGCGACGCGCGCAGCGACTCACGTGTCTCCGACGAGAAGCTTTAAGGTCTTTCCCAGCTCATCTTCGACCGGGGGGAAATGGACTACGAGATGAATCTTTTATGGCCGTGAAGATCTGAAGGCTTTTTCACGTACTCGTGATCTCGCTGTAAGCGTCGACGTTCTCAGGGATCGGGTTGGCTTGAGGAATCGTTTGGGCGATGCTATAGGGGATGTCGGACCTGATGGAGGAGGCGTTGTGTTGAGCCATGTCGACGGATGGGTGACGTATGTGGTAAGCTGACGATACAACCAAGTCGGCGCGTGACGCGTTGTGGCGCTTGTGGACAGGATCTCGATCGAGAAGCGGGTGACGCGTATATAGACCATATATGGCATGGCAATATCGCCCTCGATCATACCACGCACGTGCCGTAATTCTACATCGGCGAGTATGTAGATGAAACGAAACGTACGACGATATCGTAGACGAACCGGAGATCCGATGACGTCCTCTTCGCACCATCGACTTATTCTTAGGCCTCAGAACCATCCCCCTCTCCGCCGCTTCTCCGATTCCCATCGCTCTCCCGGTCCGGCGAATGTGGCGTTTCTTCCTGCGCTGACGGTGAGTCGGGCGGATGTCGGCGTGTTGGGATGGATGAATGCGAGACCGCCGAGGATACGCCACGCCAAGGTCAGGAAAGAGTGATGCCAGGCGAACGTATCCAGCATACCTCGATTTGTAGGACTGACCTGGTGACGTGATGGCTCGACGGCAAGCGTCTGCGATTGTTGCCGTGAGGGAGATGTATGAAGTGAGTGACGGTCCGGGAGATGAGAACGCTCGGCGACGTGCCTGCTCCGGGTGGTCGTTCGGTGACTGATCCTCATTCGGCGCCTCCATCTGGAAGTGAGGAGCAAGAGGGCGAGGCGGAGTATCCTCGTCTCTGACGCCCCCTTCCCGTTATAACCTGGGCAGCGGACGCAGACGGGTCGATAGCGATCGGGGCCTGCTCGACCTTGATGACCGGGACGGCAGGGCGCAGCGGGGTCGTGGGAAGAGCGTGAGGAACTTTGGAAATGAAAAGAAGAGACAAATTGAGGGAGCGGCGATTCGGTGATTTTTTGGACGAATGCCAGGCAAGTGAGTATGGCGGGATGACAAAGGCTTTCAAGCTATGCTAGACGGTTTCGTTTATTCAGCATGGTGAATTTACGGGGACGTATGTGGTATTCGAGAATGCAGGACCGATCGGTCGATATTTCGACTGGGCGTTTGGATATATCTCTGTAACGAACTGGCGGAACGAGAAGATCGAATACAGCGTCACGCTACCGCTTTCACCGACGTCCGCACGCATGGACGATGTGGACCATCAAGCAACGACCGAGATGGGATTGCGACGCACTGCATATACGATCCAGCAAAGGTCACTCGGGAGGAATTGTATTCTACCAGGTACTACCGCTCCACCCCCATTCGCATACGTCCCATTCATCTGCGGTTCCATGATCTGATGATAGATCAGATTTCTGGGCGATTGGAGCGCAAAGTGGGCAGCCAGGTTCCTGGCATTCTTGCAGAGTGATTTGCCTCCCTGGCAGAGGTTGAGAAAACTCGGACAACAACCCAAACAGGCCTTCCTCCGAGGTGAACTCTGCCTCCAGGATGAAACAAACCTCCGATTTCTTGAGTTCCACCTCCAAGGTTTCCTGTTGCGAAAGGTCACCTGGGTGGATCGCCGCTTCCATCGATTCCACGTTGAGCGTGGCGGCCGCGCCCAGAAGGGAGAGATCCCGCTGTCTGTCGTACCCTCTGTCTGGTAACTGCAGGGAGGTGTGATCTTCATAGCAGCGTATGAACACGCCGGCTTGTGCGGGAGTTTCCACCGAAGACAGAAAAGACTGGACGGTAGACGTCGTCGCCTGCAGAAATAGCCGCGCGAGATGAGGCAGCCTGAGCTTCTGGAAGTTTGGAGAGTCGTCACTAGAGAGGAGCCTAGGATCCTGAAGAATGTGGTGTCCCACGTGCAGCTCTTCGAGGCGCTTCATGTTGCTTATCGCATCCAGGAACGTCGGTACGTCTTTACCGGACCGTCAACGTCGGGCTCTCGAACCAGTTTGGCTGATGAGACTCACCCAAGCATGGCTCTTCATAAGATCCCAACAGTTTGTTCATGTGGAGTCGTTTCAGAGACCTGGCGCAGCACAGCAGGTCCAAAACTTGTCCGTTAGCCACTTTATAAGTCGACCATGGAAAAAAGCAATCCATTTCCTCTATGCGCTCTGCATGAGGCCGCAATAGCTCGATGAACGACGTCAAGTCATCGGAGCTCTTTCCTGGTCCCTGGTCCAGACCCACTTTCAGCCCCAAATTCTTGGATCTCCTCAAAAACGTTTCCGTCCAGCCTAGTGACATGGAGAACAGAACGTACGCCCAAAGACTGGGAGTATTCAAGGCGATATTGCGCCAACGAGAGCAGACGTATGAAAGGCCGATCCATGGGGGAATGGCCGCCTGAATGAAGCCAGCGGAGTCTTGGAAATGATTCCTTGCCTCCAGAAAGAAAATGTATGAGACCAGTTCATTGGGGAGGCGATGAACCGCAGAGTCGAAGCTGGAGCTGGTCATAGTTGGCCTTGAGAGAGATTGCGAAAATCGCCCAGTGGAAGGCTCGGAGTTCATGATTTTCGAAGACAATGGCTGACTCGATTAGGAACGCCTCCGACGATGTGGAACAATGCGCGTCAGTGAAACGCCTCCGGTGGACAAATCGTTTGTGGACTTCAGGGGTGACACATCTTTATTTTCATGGCCCGGGTAGGTTGGTCCGTCGGTCCGAAGCCGACAGAATTCAGGGGTAAGCATGCGAATAAATCTCCGCCTCCCCCACATTACTTAGGTTGGGCTTCGGTGGAAGTAGGCCTGACAATGAACGTGAGGCTGTGGACAATGTAGTCTCTATCGCTGCCGACCGGGGTCTCAGATCCATAAGTCCTTCGAAGGAAACGGCGTCATCCCGGGCCTCAATTTCATTTATGTCATGCCGATCCCACCTCCAAACCAGACCTTCGACCACTCCTACGAGACCCCAGTTGAAGAGGGCCTCCAGGACCCAACCAAGGAAGGAAAACGTCAAAGCGCCCCTCAGGTCTTTTCACAGGCGGGTATGGGCCATATGGTCCAATCTGACAACTTCGAGCGGGCGGTCACCTCGGGGATCCCGTCGACTACGCCGGCACCGCTCTCTGAATTCGCAAGCCTCCCAGTTGAGTTTTGCCGTCCAATCTCTTCAGTGGTCCTGACGCCACTTCGCTGGCCTCCAGCCGATGCGGTTGACGGCCCTGGTTGCATCCGTCTCGCAGTCCAAGGCTTGGAACCGATCTAGCGTAGGCGATGTTCCGGAAGGAAACGAGACCGCTCACCGCTTGCTGTAACGCTTCCCGTCGGGTCCTATCGAGGGCGTACGTTTGCATCTGGAGGACGAGCTGCTCCTCGATGACGGAGGGGTGGTTGGGATTGCAGGTGGAAGAGGGGGCGGTGAAGACGGATAGGGTACGAGCTGCGATGGAGGCGGGTGAAAGGTTAGGGATAGGGTGATCCGACGGGGGGCGCAGGAGTGGGCTGGATGCTCGAGACGAGCGGGGATGGGTTGGCGCAGCGGTTTGGCTGCGTGGGGTGGGGGGGCATCGGCCCGTTGGAGCGTTTGTACTGAAAGTAAGATTGGAGGTATGCTGAAGGGGGATCGTCAGAGTAGTGGCCTTCGCTGTGGAGCTGCATCTGGAGCGGGCGTGAGCGTGAGTTTGGGCTGCTGGCGACAGCGCGGGGGGAACGGCTCTCCTCAGGCTTGGGGCTGACGACAGTTTCAAAGCTGCGAAGGCCCAGCTGGTCGGCGTAGCCGTTTCGGTGGCGTTTTGACAGACCCGAGAGACGGTTGTGGCGGGCGGAGAGTTTGTGGATATCTGCGAGATGGAGCTGTAGAGCGAGAAGATCGAATACGACATCATGCTGCCGTTTTTCACTGACATCCGCACACATCGACGATATCGGCCTTCGAACAACGAGCATGACACAATTGCACACTAAGGTATATACACTCCAGCGGGCGATCTACCAGTTACCGCCGTTCCATCCGCTCTCCGTACATACGTCAGGCCCCTCCGTCGCGTCTCGGCAGTGAGGACCAGATGGACCTGCCATCGGGGTCTCTTGAGCGCAAAGTTGGCAGCTAGGCTCTTTGCATTCCTTGAGGGCAAGCATGTTCGGGTCTCTGGAAAGCGATTCAGAGACCTGGCGTAACATCGCAAGCATCCCAGCTTCCGACGTGAATTCTACGTCTAGGATGAAACAAACTTGAGAACGCTTCAGTTCGACCTGCAAGATCTCTTCCTCGGCCAGGTCCCCGTCGTGGATGAGCGCTTCCATGGATTCCAGATTCAGCGTGACCGCAACGCCCAAGAGCGAGGTATCCAACTGTTCCTCCCATGGTTGGTCTCGGGATGATAAGGGAGGGCCATCATGAAGACAGCGGACGAATAGCCTGGCTTGTTCTGGAATGTCGACGCAAGACAGGAAGGAGAATGTTGTGAGGGGCGTCGCTCGCAAGAATAAGCGCTCAAGGCGAGGTAGCCTGAGCCTATGGAAGCCCTGGAAGTCCTCGCCGGAGAGGAGCCTGGAGTCATGAAGAACGTATTCCCCCACGTGCAGGTCTGTGAGGAGCTCCATCTTCCCTATGGCAGCCAGGAAGGTCGGTACGTCTTTACAGGGCGGTCAACCTGGAACTCTGAAACTCGTTCGGCTAATGTGACTCACCGAAACATGGGTCTAGAGCAGCACCCATCGGCTTCACCACCCTGAGTCGTTTGAGACCCGTGCAGCCGGAGAGCAGGTCGAAAAGGAGAGGGTTCACCTCTCCTGGAGTTGACCAGCAAGTGTAACAAGCCAATTCCTCTATGCGATGCGCATGACGTCCCAATCGATCCAGGAATTCGGCCCAGTGATGGGCTCCCTTCTCTAGACCCTCACCCAGACCAACCTTCAGCTCCACATTCCCGGATCTGGTCAGGAAGGCTTGCGTCCAGCCTTGGGACGTAGAGAATAGAAAAAAGTAGGCCAAAAGGTCGGGAGTAGGTGGGATGCAAGAAGGAACGGGCGGCTGCGGTGAGCTGGTGGAATCCTCGAAATCGTTGAGACGATGGACGGCAAGGCTGCCTCTCTGGTGGACGTCGCAACTGGAGCTAGAGGAGGTCATCGTGATTGTGAGGGAAAGGCGCCCGCTGGAAAGCTTGGGCTTTTTAACCCTCCTTCAGTGACAATGGGTGACCTAATGAGGAAAATCTCCCACAATGTCGAACAATGCCCGTTTGTGAAACCCGCGGTGGACGAATGCTTTGTGGATGTCCAGGGTGAGACATTTTTACCTCCGCGGCGTGGATAGGTCAGTCCAAAGGTGGGTATGCATGTGAATGAATCGCCGCCTCCTTCACATCATTGGGGTTGGGCTTCGGTGGATGTAGCCGTGACAAAGGATGGGAGGTCGCCGGCAACATAGCCTCCGTCACCGTCGCCCTGACTCTCATCTATAAGCTCGAATTCGAAGGAAACGGCTTCATCCCAGACGATCGGAAGACAGGAATTCACGTTTCTGACCCATCATTCATAGATCCTGTCGATGGAGAGAAGCGATTCAATGACGCTCAAAATCAAGCTCCTGCTCACCCTGCATGTGAAGAACGGGAGAACAACCTAGGAAAACGATAGCGCCCCGACTCAGACAGACGCACGCCGCCCTCTGAACCTATCCAAATTCTCGAACCTTCGAAAGTGCAAAGTCATCCACGCTCCTCACTCTGACCCCAGAGTCCTGGATGGGGAGTCCGGGATTTTGAGGAGATACCGCCACCCAAGCTTGGTGCGCCTGACGCGACGGTGGGCCCCATTGGCGAGCTAAAAGAAGCGTGGCAGGATGGAGATCTTTCTCAGCCTTATGTCAGTAACTGCGGCATACTTTCGAAGAACGGAACGGGGATTCGAAGGAACGTATTCGTGAGGGTTGACGACGAGGAGGGCAAGGGTGCCAACGTTGGCGTAGGCAGCGTCAGACATGGAGGAGCAACGAGTGATCGATCGCCTGATTTTGGCCGACGTCATCTTCGCCATGGCGGTGAGGGACTGCATGGGGAGACAGGCTTCGCCCCATGATTCCGAGAAATCACAAGTAGACGTGCAATGCTACGAGGAGCATGCCTGGTCTCATCGTTGCACTTCATCGACGTTCTGCGGTCGGCAAACGCTTCTCTGCTAAACGCGACGACGGGTCGCAATAGCGTTCGCGGCGCTTCGCGACATCTCAGGTGGCAAACAGCTACGAGGCGTCGTACTGCGTCTTCGTTACGCTACTGTACATGTCGCGTCGGATACACTAAACCCACATGCGAGTGCACTTGGGACACCTGAAATGGATGATGGGGAGCCGGACTGGCCACATGGCGTCGTAGTCGACGCCCTCTTGCCATGGATCGAGTACGCCCTCAAGCTCCTGCTTCCTCCTGAGTCGTCTGACGAATTGAGTGTACACCCCGTTTCCAATGAACCCATGAGGGCCTCCGCGGGCTGTAGGTATCAGGGAACGCTCCACCAGTTCTTGAGGATGATCAGGGGGGCGGACGATCTTCCTACGAACTTCCTTGGGATCGAGAGGCGCTTGGGTGTCGACGCAAGCGAGATGGACCCAGCCCCTGCATTTCAAACAATACCTCTGCTCGAAACGAGGGTCGTAGGTACGTCGACGACAGTACGGATATATGCATTTGTTGAATTGCTTGAAGCGGGTCTTTAGAAGGGTCGATCGAGGGCGTGAATGAAGGGCTTACCGTGAGACGAACGTCGGTCAGGGTCTGAGTGCCATTTTCGGTGACGTCGACGTCGACGCGGGCGTTCCAGCGGGTGAAGAGTAGATCGCTGTCAGGGCGAATATTCGGAAGTTGGTCTTCCGCTGAGTTCTCGCGAAATATGCGGACGTGCGTCCTTTCTAGAAATCATGGGATTGAGGAGTCGGACGGTGGGAGGAGATCGGGTGACGCACCCTCGATACGCCTATAGTCAACCAACATGAGTTGGTTGGCGTCGAGCAGCTCGTTGGGGAACATTTGAACTGCGATGCTGTGAGTATGGGCGAGTGGGCGTCAGGCATCCTGGCAACGTGATCGAGGGACGTACCGGCGACCCCTGGGTTCGACGTGAACGATATCCTGCTTCCTGTAGAACCTACGTACGTGGATCCACACCGCGGGCTGAAAGCAGTGAAGGCGCTTCGGACGTCAGAGCGATGAGAGCACGACTCACGGATGGACCGCATAGAGTGGGCGCCTTGATGTCGTGGATGGTTCCGATGATCTTGTGGTGACGTTCGGCGGCGACGACGTCGGGGTTGGTTATCCTGACGCTTAGGGTGGAGTGAGACCGTCATGAAGGAGAGCCACGAACGACTCACAAGTCGCCCTTTCTGAACTTGAGCGTCTTTCTGGGAAGCTGCGGGTCGAGGTGGGGCTCTGTCAGGAATGATACTTGAAGGGAAAAGAATGTGAGAGAGGTAGATGCGCGAGATGGCGGACGCACCGTTCAATGCATCGTAGGATGGCATGTTCGTGGGAATGCTGTGCGTTTCGATCAGGGGAAGACTGAGGGCCTGGGACCAGGTGATGGGAGAGACGACGGTGGGGACTTCGGGTCGGGACATGGTTGTGAAAAGAGAACGGGCGTGGGAGTGACGGCCATAGGCCTGGCGTGGTGGTCTCACCAAAACGGGGCGATAGCGTGATCTCGATCAATCGACCCTGTAGTCGGACGATCTTCGTCCGACGTCGACGCGAGTTTGGCACGCTGCAGCGCGATCGATACCCTTACCCGCGCCGCGGGTAAGAGTATTGACCGACTGCCGTTCTGAGTCTCGTTGCTTCCGCAGTTCACTCAGACGATCATGATCTCCGCGGGATGACGACGCGCCATCGACCACGCACCGCACCCGTTCAGCTGTTCCGACCCGCTCACCAGTCTGGACGTGTACAAACGCACGCAGCCAACGAAGTGAACCGATTGTACCCAGCCATGGGCGGACGCATGCCAGCCAGGTCCCCACAGCGACGATCAGTATGCAAAAAGACGTCGAAGAACGGCGACAGCAAGCATTCACCAGTTAGTCTCATCCCTACCCGCTCACATCAGAGCGGTCATCGCTGCCTTACGCTCAAATGGAATGGGTGCGTGGGACGGGAGTGAGTCGACGTCCGTCTCGTCTCAATCGCAACGGCGCACGACTCTCACAAACCCTTTGTCAACGCCCGGACTCTTGGGCGATCTACGCGATGAATAGGCAATGGTGAACCCCGCCGTCTGGACCTCCATTCTGTCTTATCCGCTCCCTAGTCTAATCGAACGCGGCAGGTAAACGTGACATTATCGCCTCGATTGATGAACGGGCGCAGTACGTAGTTCAATAGATCAAAGATTGAATTCCCCCAATGCTTCGCAGCCGACTAAGGACTCACACCGCATTCTACGTAAAGAGATTGGCGAGATGCGGATAGTGACCCTCCAACCACTTGCAGCACCACAAGAATACCTCTATCGCGTTGTTGTACCTGCCCTCCGCCTCTTCTTGAGAAGTCACCCAGTCCAGGTAATCGTCGAAAGACCCTGACGGAATCCCTAAGGCGGCTCGCATGCGAGGGAGGGTCTCCATCTGCCCCGCCACGTATGCCGTCTTGAAAACCAAGAACTTGTAGGGACATTTCATGTCGCCTCCGGGGACGTAATCCTTGTGGCATTCTGGACCCTCCCTGTTGTGATCGCGACTTTGTGGAAGCCCGCAGGTGAAGCAGTAAGAGTAACTTTTGAATACGAAACGCTTTCGGTAGGCCGCGTATTCCCGCCCGCTTGAAACCAGTTTGTTGGAGCAGCTTTCTGGATGATGATCTCCTGCGATCACCCCGCGTTCCAAGAGGTGCACGATGCAGACGCCCTCCAGCGGCGGCACGCACTTGTTTAGCCTCTGGGTCCTCTCCAACCTCTGGGACTGGATCCACTTGGAATGAGCAGCGCGCCGGGCTGACGTCTCTATCGGCTGCGATGCGACTCGTCGAAGCGCAGACGTATCCAGTCCACCGAAGCTGGCTTCCGGAGCGGTGTTCGTCCGAGTGAGCCCAGCAGGCGCGGGGCGGTTATGATTCCGTTCCGCCTCATCGAGCTCCCAGCGAATCCTTTGGTTGAACGTCACGGGCCCGTACAGGTCGTCGCTGTCTTGCGAAGGCATTTGCCTATCGACGGTTCGGATGGCTGCCTTAGGTTGAGGCAGTAGACTTTGGCGTCCCAGCTCCGTTATCCTCCTCTCCTCCGCGATGATCGCTGCGGGACCGTACAGGTCGTCGTCATCGTCCTCGCAAGGCGCTTGCTTTGATTTCTGCGCCTGCCCAAGTAAGTAAACCCTAGCGAGAGAGCCTGAAGACCTGAGAGGGCTTACTTTCATATTCTGCTGCTCTGCATACACCTCTGACGCTGGGCGAAAGTTCACCCCCGAAACAGGCACCCGGGCCATGGGCTGAGCCCGCCCTGTCTCCGACCGCCCTATCGCAGCCTGAGGCTTTCCAAGCCAAACGTCGGGCCCCTTCCTATCCTTGCCGGCACGAACCACCAACCTATGGATGAAATGGTCCGGGTCACAAAAGTCGCAGGCTACTCGATCGGGGCGGTCTTTGCATCGGTACGCGTGAACTTTGCCGTCGAGAGCCATGGTCGAGGATCTCACTCTGCACTCGTTCCCTCCCAGATAAAAGAAGGCGGAGGTAGTGGAGTTCAGGCTCTTGGTCGTTATGCGCTGAACGTGTTCTCCGTTCGTGTCCACCACGAACGCGTGAGAGGTCTTTCCATCCCTTCCTGCACGCCCGATCATCTGCATGGTGACAAGCAATCCATACTCTGGGTCCTTCATCACGACGAACCTGACGTGCGGTCGGTCCATGCCCTGAGCGAAACCCGTCGTGCAGGCCATCACTTTGGTCTCCCCTGAGTCCCATCGCCGCAAGTTTGCCATCTTCGCTTGGCCGTCCAGAGCCACGTCGTTGTGGAACGCGGCGCATCCCGTCAATCTCGCGAAACTCGACACCTCCTCCTTTCGATTGAAGAACACCAGCATCCTTTCATCCTCCATCAGCAACCCATGCAAACAGCCCACGATGTTGCGCAGCGGGCAGTGGTCCTTGGAGGTTTTCAATCTTAAGTAGTTCAATCCTATCTCGGGCCTGTCCGTCGGCCCTCTGATGAAACCGACGCTCTTCGGGGAGTACACGAACGGCTTGACGAATTGGAGGGACAGGCGAGGCGGGCAAGTGGCGGAAAGTAGAATGATTCGGGCCTCCAGAGACTTTATTTGCTGGGCCAAGAGGTCCCATCTCTTGAGGCGATCGGGATGGCATCGACTGACGTCGTGGAACTCGTCGATGAAGATCCTTTTGATAAGGTTGCCCGCCGGCTGCATTCGAAGCCTAAGTTGGAGACGTTAGAGAAAGTGAACTCATGAATGTAGCACTGTCGCGACGTACGATTTAAAGCATTCCATGGACAGGTGCTCCACCTGGGCGAAGATGATCTGCACTGATTCGTGAACGTTCTTAGAGTCGCCGTAGTTGTGGCACTTTATGCCAGCGTCCACGCATCGCTGGAATTGCTCTTCCAACAAGGACTTGAAGGGGCAAACGACGAGCGATATTCCTTCAGCTCCAAGCAAAGCCGGTAGCGTCCACAGTAGACTTTTGCCTCCCCCCGTCCTCATGATCACCGCCATGTCCCATTCCTCGTCATTCATGATGGTCACCAGGGCGGCCATCTGCTCGACGCTTTTCTCCTTGGCTTTGGGATCCTTATACAACTCCGCGATACCTCGGCGAATTCTCTCCTCCATGCGCAGCGTCGACGAGGGAGGCGTGTCATGAACGATGAAGCCTTGAAGCGAGCTTGATGGATGGCGGCGGTATAAACCCGAGATATCGAGTTCGTCTGATGTGAATGAGGACTCCAATGCGAATTTGCGCGGAAGGGATGGCGATGATTCTCTGCGCACCCGCTTTGCTAGGGTCTTTCCATCCTCCTCCTCTTCCTCTCCTACCAAATCTAAAACCTCGGGAGCCGGTCTCTTTCTACGACCGGCTAAAGCGATGGGCGCTGAGCTGGAGGGTGCAGGAGCAGCCTTGCCTTTGCCCTTCATCTGCCCGGATTGGAGCTGCAGCGAACTGCAAGCGCCGTCGTCTAGGTTCTCGACGGACATCGGCAGGGAAGAGAGCTGCGAGTCGAACCATATGCTGGACTTCGGAGCGCTCGAAGAAGTGATGACGATGGGCTCATCGTGATCGAATGCGGTTTCCTCGTTAGGCGGATCAGTCCTAGCCGCCTCCGTCTCCATCTCGAAGTCGTCGTCGGAGACTGTTTCCGAAACCGGACCGGGCGCACCGTTGAGATCGACAGAAGACTTGGATGAATCTTGCGCTGCCGGGCCAATGTGCCGCGTCATCTGTTCATTTATTTTTTGAAAAACGACGTCGGCGACGGAGTTCGCAAACCCCGGGAGCAGGTCGCAGAGGGCTGACTTCACCTCTTCTTTGTCGATCTTAGGGACGACGCCGTGAGATCTCGTCTTAACGAGGGGTTCCTGCACGGGGTAGGGACCCAGGCCAAGAAAGGAGTGCCATTCGTGGCATATCCACCGCTGCTTCTCCATGTCGTTGTGCGTCAGCCGAGGATGGTCGCCGACCCCTCTGCCGTAGTGAGCGTGGTCCACAGCGGGCGAGTGATCCGCAGCTTCTGCGAGTGCGTCATCCAACGCTGCGAACGTCGCGTCTGCAGATATGTAGTGCCTGGCCATAGCGACGGCAGCTTGCCGGTAGTCCCGCGCCCCCCAAGGGCATGCAAACAATTCCTCGTTCTTCGACGAGAATCTGCCGTAGAATTGTTCCACCTCCATCACCTTCCCCTCGCGCATGCATAGGTAGCTAGGGAAAGCGAAGTCAGTTAGAGCGGTGAAACGAGAAAGGGAGCGATCCTCACGTGCGATGCAACTCCATCGCCTCCGGGCCATGGACCACGCCCACGAGCAATGCCTCCGCCTCTCTCAGCCCCCCTCCGAGCAACTCCAACAATAGCCTCGAGACCTCTTCAGGAGGAAAAGAGGGGATACAGGAATCGTGTCCATCCAGGCTGCCGGTCTTGCCGTCCCTCATGACGAAAAACATCTCTCCGCTTCGGAATTGGATATTCCTCTGTCTATCCGCGTTCCTTAATTGCGTTCGCAAGAACTGAGCTACTCTAGTGGAAACGCCCAGGGTGATGAATAAGAGATGTAGGACGTTGTCCCACATCCTCTGGCATTTGCCAAGCAAGAACTTCACTTGCGGAACGTTCCAACAGAGCCGACCGGTGTAGTCGGTGCTTGCAAGTTTGTACTCCTGGACTAGGTGGTAGAACATCTTTCTTCGGGATGCTTGAAACGGGCTCTCGTCCAAGAAACTGTAGCCCCGCATATCGTTGGATAGGTCGTCCACTACGAGGATGTCGTTGGGAACGAGCCGCGCGGACTGGGTTATATCCTTGTATGTACGCCACGTCTGGTCGATGAGCTTCCGGACCCCTTCCCGTAACTTTGGGAGCGACATAGTTCCGATTCCGACCGTGAAGGACAGACAGTCCCCGGAAATCGTCACCTTTGGATCCTTGACCTCCGACCAAACGAGGAAGGAGGCATATTGAGAAAGCTCCGTGATCATGTTAAAGGGAGTGGCGGAGCCGAGGGATAAGGTGGAGGCGTGCAGGCTTCTGACTCGTCTGCAAGCCGCCATTAGTTTCCATTAGATATTCCTCCGAACTCTCCACTCACTGTATCAATTCCTCGTCGCTCTCAAACGGTTCCGCGAAGGCCTGAAGGAGAGTGGTTTGTCTGATGATATATTTTAACTTGGCCAAATCGGGAGTGAAGGATGCGGCGTTGTAGAAATTGCCATCGGGCCGCAGAGCCCTCAACCACATCCATTGCTGGACGACGTCGGTCCAGCCGCCGCCGACCTTGGCCGATACGACGCTCCACATGAACCGCTGGCAACATGAAAATGCCGCCTCTGGTTTCCCGCCCCTCAGCGATTCTACGAGCCTCGATAGGCACGCCTGCTGTTCTTCGGACAAAAAAAAGCGAAACTCTTTTTCGCCATCTCCTTGTGGAGGCGGACCCAGGTGAGACCTGAATATCGCCCTTAGCATTTCCTTGGCAAAGGCCCGATACTCCCCGTTCGACTCCGGCACCGATCTCCAGTGCTTCGCTCTGTTGTACGTTCGCCGTTAAGATCTCGCGGAAACGATAATAAAAACGCCGGGTCGCTCACCCTTCGCTCGGAATGTTGGCTCCATGAATGAGGGTCTTCAAGATCGTCAACTTACTTCCTCGGCCATCCAACGTCGTCCGACCCAGTCTGAAGCATTCGTCGATTACCCCCTCTAACCTTGCCAGAACCCCGTCCAGCTCGTCGTCCTTGCGCTTCGTCTTGAGAGCTAAGGCCTTCTCGCGCAGACCGCGGGCATTCCGCACTAACGGAAGATGCTCGCCCCATCCGACTGCGTTCACGAGCGCGGGCGGCCTTCGATTCTTGTCCACCGCCATCCCCGCCTGTCCCTCCAAGCTCTCTGCTACCCCCACCTCCCGAAGGAGCTCCAGCAAACCTCCGGCCCCGTCTTCCAACCCTGAACTGCCGACCTCGAAATATTTCCGGCCCACTGAGGAGAACAGGGCCTGCAACATCGACGTTCTATAATGCAAATCCTGCAGCGGTTGCGTTGAGTGGTCCTTCCGTGCATGTTTCTTCATCGTTCCCAAGTCCTTCACCGCGTAGTGGCACCCTTCCACCTCGCATGCCAAGCCCTCTTCCGGCTCTGACAAACCTTGCACAGGGGGACCGCCTGGGAATGGCATCCCCACATCTTGGGGACGGGTGTAGACCCTGTGGGTGCTGCAAAAGGTCGCGAGCTCCCGAACCGTGGGGTCTGACATGGCCAACTGGTGTTGACCCTTGCAATGACCCTTGACCAACTCTAGGGTCAAGGACACCTTGCAGGCGCGACAAATGAAGACCAGCAGCGCATGGTGATACCAGAGGCCGAGAACGTCGAGGATCCCGCCTCCTTCCAGATAGTCGACGCCGGGATCCAACTTCACTCGATTTCCTGGCAGGTGATCGTGACCTAAAGTTCGGGGAGGTAAGAACGGTACGCGAAGCTCTTTCCAAGAACTACTCACCGGGTTGCATTCCGGAATCCGAGGACGTACTTGTCGAGGGCTGCAAACCCTCTTCCTCCGCTGGTATAGTCTCCCCAACAACTTTCGATCGCCAATCAGTTTTCTCCGGTGACTTGCAGGCTAAAAAGGCACGCTTACCAGCAGACCCCTCGAAAACCTTGGCTTCCTTTTCCAGGCCGTGGTGTCGGATGTGGGCCATCGCCCGGTCCCTCCTTGACGTCTTCGACTTGCAGCCCGGGACGGGGCAATTCAACTTGCCGCCCACGATGGTGAAGCAGAGCGTCGAGCCATTCAGTTCAAAAGGGATGGGTACGACGTGATTCCCCCATGCGTGTTGTCGACTTTCCGACGGTTGGTCGGGCGCCAAGCAGTTGGGCACTTCGCAAAGAATATGATGGTTCGACATGGTAGGAATAAGTAGGCCGAGGGTGATGAATATGGGTTCGTGGAAGCAGACGGGATCCCGATGATTCCACCCTTTTTGTAGCCCTTCGAGCTTGATGCTCATGCTAGCTCCGCCAAAGTCTCACGTCGAATCCCGCCTCTGAACCAACCCTAGCAGTTTACCGCACGGTCGCTGCTGTTTGTTCCATTTTTCACTGCGCTGTGGCGCAGGGCGATATGTAATCACCCTGCCACGGCCGTCTTTCTCTCGCTCCCTTGAATCTAGAACCGATCGCGATTCGCCCAGACCCGCTAGAAATTAGAGTTAAGCAGTTGAAGTTTAACCGGCTTACTCTACGTAAGGATTTATAGGGCGATCATTTCCCTAAATGAACCCCGATCCATCACACACTCTCGCCATCAACCAACCCTGATCCCACCCTAGCGGAATATGTTGGCCAGAATGCAGGCCAGAGCGGGTCAAAAATTTCATTGGCGACAAGGGAATCGCCGTTCGACCTTGCAAGGCCTGGCCCTGGTCAAGGGTGTGTCACTCAACGAGGCGTTGGGCGCGGCCGAGATTCGGCCCGATAGGTACTGGGCCTTCCTGCAGCACCTTTCTAGCGGGCCGAGGCGGGCCCTTTCAGTGCGATGTGACTTTGGCCCGATTACGGCGGGCCTGGACCATCCCGGTACAGCGCGCAGCATGATGGTGTTACTACTACTACCTGCGATTGCGGGGCCACAGAATGGCGAGTACGCGCGGCAATCGGAGACTTGATACTGACGAGAAGACAAGAATCAACTCTCACAAGAAACAGATCCTCCTCTACGTCCTCGAAGAGCGGCGAAGACTGGGAAATGGATGTATTTCGAGCAAAGAAAATCAAAGGTGAGGCAGGCTAGGTGACTTGAAGTGCAATGCTGGTGAGCAAAGAAGAGTCACACAAAAATGCAACCGCCTGGAGCAATGAGGGATGCAAGGAAATGAAATTGATCGAAATTGATCCCCCTGAGGCCCGATCAGTTGTGCTCCTCCGGGTCGCTGATGATGATCGGATGTATTTCAAGCGAAGAAAATCAAAGGTGAGGCAGGCTAGGCGATTCCAAGTACAGTACCGATGAGCATGGAGGGGTCACACAAAAGCGAATCCTCCTCGATCAATGAGGGGTGCAACGAAATGAGACTGATCGAGATTGATCGCCCATCAGTCCAGTCAGTTGCGTTCCTCGAGGTCGCTGAGGAGAATCAGATTGTGGCTAGTGTCTTTGGCAGGATTCGACGTTGGCAGGTGAAAGACAGAAAGGAGGCGGGGGTACCAATGGGTGCAGGCAGTCGTGTTTGCATCATCGCGGCCTCACAAGATGGAAAGTGGATCGTGAGTGGGACGGCTGACGGCGACATGATGGTATGGGATGCAGAGAGCTTCGAAAAGGTGATGATGATTGAAGGACATACTAGAGCGGCGTGCGCTTTGGACATCTCACCGGATGCAGTGAAGATCGCGACTGGATCGGATGATTGCACTGCTTGCGTCTGGCTGGCAAGCGACTGCTCGGCCCCTTCAAGCATGCCAACCAGGTCTCCGCAGTCAATCTCTCTCCGGGTGAATCCCTCTGATCCGTACAGGTCACGCGCGACCTACCCAGAATGACAGCAGCCATCGTTTATCAACCGCACTTATGTAATCTAACTTTCCCGTTGACCCTACCCTGGAAGAAGTTAGTCGAACCGATTAACGATGAACGTTCTTGCAGGAAATTCCTTGACGACAATTCAAACTTCGTACGACCTTTCGGCGACCCTGGGGGAGGTCCTTTCGGACGAAGAGCTGGCATTGGCCGCGCAGGGCCGAGACGACGACCGCCAAGAAGCTTCGGGATCGTTGGCAGCGAGTCGAGTGCCGTCGACCGCTCAGACGAACCGGACGGCGACGAGATGCCAAAGGAGGGCGAAGAGGAGGGAACTGATGGCAATCGCGAACGCAGGAGTGCGTATGCCGAAGGAGGTCAAGAAGATGGCCTTCAATATGGTGAACGATGGCTCCTTGACCTTCACCGAGCTAGCCAGAGAGGACCTGAAGGCGGCGGAGGGCGGCTGGATGGGAAGCAAGAGGGCAGTCCCCCTAGAGCAGGAGTCCACTCTCCAGGACCTGCTTGATCGAGGACTGAAGTTGCTGGAGTGGGACGGCATGTGAGTCGAACGCTTCAACGAAAGGTCTCCAGAGCTGATCGATCGCCCCTAGACGCCCTCATTCCCTCCTGGATGTCTCAGGTCATGTGGTCGCGGTCCTCGCAGGTCAAGCTTCCGGCACATACCGGGACGCGTTGCTCCGAGCGACTTCCGAGTTTGCGCAGGAGGGCGCGAGCCTGCCTCCAGTGGAACGAATCAGGGGCCTGCTTCCCGAAGGCGGAAACTACGCCAGAGGTCGCTTTCGGACGGTGATCGTAGGGGTTTCCTACGGCGGTGGACAAACGGTATGTTTATAATTTCGGCCCTTTCCCCCCATGGAGTGCGCTAACTATGATATCTTCAGCGGCCCAAAAATACGGTCGTCCATGACATTTATCGCGACGTGGCCCAACGATTGAGGGGAAGTGAAGCGATGCGAAGGCTGGCTAACTTTCAAAACCGTAGGCTTAGAAACATTCCGCCCCGCCTCCCCCCCCCCTGACACCTTTCGGCAGAAGCCTTTAGGACGTTTTTCCCCAAGACATACGAGTATTACAACCGTAATCTGACCAAGCTCTACAGCGCAGACGATTCCCTAGAGCGGCCATACCCGAATTCCATAATGCCGGCGGCAGCCTACAACTTAGGCCCGGTGACCGTTTGCCGTCCGCATCGTGACGCAGCGAATCTTTCCTTCGGCATCTGCGCCATCACAGCGCTCGGAACTTTCAACCCCAAGACTGGCGGTCATCTAGTGCTGAGGGAGCTAGGCCTGGTGGTCGAGTTTCCCCCGGGCGCTACTGTGCTGATACCCTCAGCGGTCATCACTCATTACAATAGCCAGATCATGGAGGGAGAGAGCAGGTACTCGTTCACCCAGTATGCGGCAGGGATGCTGTTCTGCTACATCAACAACGGCATGAGTTCTGAGAAGGCATTCAACCTATCGAAGGCGTCTCGCGAGCTCAAGGACGAGCATGAGAAGGCGAGGGGCGAGCGCTGGGAAAAGGCATTGGCATTCTTCCCTCATCATTCTGAATATCACTAAACTGATACAGCCTTTCTATTTCCCTGTATGATCCTTTTAAACCGGCTTTTTATCAGGTTACACTCCCCACAGTGGGCGTGCGCTGAGACCGCACCTCATAAGATGGAGAGAACTGCCATTTCTTACTTGTACATAGATTGTGAGGCCATGCTTGACTGTTGTCAGTTGTCAATCGAGGTCAGTCCCTGTGAGATTCGCCCTATTTGCGACAGCCTGGGCTCTGCGTGATGGCGCGTCACTCGAGTGGCCGAGAAAGAAAAGAAGGGGGGGAAAGGGGGCAAATGCGAACAAAACTAGATACATGCAGGAGTTACTAGGAATGAAAAAGATATAACAGGTTGGTGTCGTTTCGAGCGTGGTTGGATGAAACCCCCAGGTTTCTGGCCTGAGGCTGGCCCTGACCTGTGACTGGACAAGTGAGCTGTGAGGGCGGGCTGGGCCCTCGCAGTTCGCTTGACTGGCGTCTTCAAGGGTGTGCAGGCGACTAGCGTCGAGCGAATCAAACAACGAACTGTTGTTTGAGACTGAGAGGGAGAGGCGGGTGGGTGACGACTGATAGGCTGGTGCAGGACGAAGCGATTGCGAGCGAGCCAGGTGGCGGGAAGTAAAAGAAAGGCCGCCACCTTGCTTCGCTTTCGCGCAGACTTCATCCTGCGCCGCCTCGTGCCTCGGCTTACATAGGAAACCATGAGCTCTTAGAGTCAGCCCTTCACGCCGGCTTAGTGGGATTCTATTCTTTGCCTGCTGGCCGCAAGGCTGGTCTGCAATGCCTTCCCAGCGGGCCAGGGTGGGCCCTGCCTGTGCAACACGCAGGGTGACACCTCATTTACACTACTACTGCAAGTACCCTGAGGCCGGTAAACGGGTGGCTGCTCTGCAATGTCTTCCCGGCGGGCCAGGGTGGACCCTTCCGGTACAACGCCATGCAGGGCGATGGCTTATCAACACTACTGCCGAGAGTGCCCCGAGCCCGGTAAACGGGACGTGATGACGGGCTTATCAGCCCGCAGGGCGCGACAAACCCTCTACCCCCGCTGCTAGTAGAGCAGGGGTAACCCTACGCCAATGAGATGAAGGGGTGGGATGGGTGCGGCAGGTACATCCGCCAATGGACGCGAAGCTGACCAGCTCCGAGAGCCAGTCACCTGCGCTGGCGCTCGCTCCGATTGCTCGGATCCACCTGAGTGTCCCATCTAGCGATGGGTACCAGCGCTGAAAGGGGAGCCTGTAGCGGCCGAACTTTGCAAGTTCAGCCGCGGCGCGGACGAACGAGTGGTCGCGCTGAAGGCTCCTGAAATATGCAACACATTCTTGGCGGGCCAGGGTGGGCCCTTCCAGTGCATTGCGCAGTTCCCTCAATTTACAACAAACCCAGCCTGAACTCTGAGGGTCAGCCCTTCATGCGGGATTAACGCCGACGCCGACGCCGACGCCGGTTTCTTCGCCTGCTGGATGCAAGCTTGACCTGCAAAGTCTTCCCGGCGGGCCAGGGTGGGCCCTTTCGGTACAACGCGCAGGGCGACCTTGCCCAACAACATGCAGCTGACTTCAAAGGGTGGCTATCCTGGCGGGCCATGGTCGGCCCCTCCAGTTTGCCGCCCATGAATGAACAACCCCAATGATGATTTGGCGCTGCGTCCAGTTACCTGGACGCGGTAGCAGGCTTGACAGCCCACCAAGCACCGAATGCCCCATCACCCCTCCTCCATTCATGGAAAGGCGTGAAGACCCCCAGCGTCGCGCTGGAGGTAGGGCGATCCTCGGCGGCGCTCGCTCCGATCTCTCGGATGAACCCATCTAGCGATGAGGTGCGAGTCACCGAACCGGATACCCAAGTGCGGCATCCAGCGTCCTGGATGACACGACAGGCTTGTCAGCCAGCCGCGCACTCGACGTCCCATGCCCCACCGCTCCTTAATTAAGAGCGGAGGAGAGACCTCCAGCGTTACGCTGGAGGCGGGACTAAGTTCTCGTGGCACCCGCTCCGATCCCTCGGACGAGCCCATCTTGCGATGGGGGCGGGTGCCGACCCCGCAAACATCCGCAGCAGAATTCTGCCGCTGCGACGCCAGCTTAACGCCAGCGCCGGACGCTTGCTCCCTCCCTTTGTGCTCCATCCAGTGTCCTGGATGCGATGGACGGCGGGCTTGACAGCCCGCCGGGACAAAGGCCGCCGACCCACGCTTAAGAGCGTGGGCAACCCTCCAGCGATACGCCAGAGGGGGGGACGGAACGTCACGCGACGCCCAGATAGCCTGGATGCCATTGGTCGGCTTCGCAGCCGACCATGTGCTGAACGATAAAGGGAAGAGGGAGATGGTGGGAAAAAAAAAGTCAACCATTTTAAAATATGTACAAACAAGCGTGCACATCACGTGTTTATCTTACATAACTATCGATGGACGGCCGCATCAATATTTAGGGCTGGCCTAAACGTGGCCAGAGCGAGACTAAACTTGAAATAAATCACCAGTTTCTCATTCAGTACGGCGTTTAGGCTGGTCCAAAATATTGATCCAGCCGCGGTGAAAGAATTCAATGTTACATAAAGGGGACCGGGGTGAAAGGTGCCGTTTCGGGCCTTTTCCCTAAAAAAAGGCCGGCTATCTCCCCCTTGCGGAACATGTACATGAGCCCCGCCAGATAAAAACGAGGGAGCGACCTTCCCACGCCGCGCTTGTACTTCTCCCAAACCAACCGAAACCAACCCAACGACATGTCGAACCCTGCCGCCTCCTTCGGAACCCGTCGAATTTCCAAACGGAAACGATTCGTCTCTCCCGGCAGCGCCAACTCCGATCAACAATCAGCTGAAGGTGCGCTACGGCCGTACCCGCCTTCAAGGCGCTTCCAGAACATCAATCCCCTGCAGCTGCCGACTCAAGTGGACCTTCCGAACCGCTCGTCGTAAAGAAGAACTTCTGCAACTTTTGCACGGACCCCTTGAACGACCAATTCAGCCTATGTGTCGACTGCGGCTGTTACATGTGTGAGCAGGTACAAGAATATGGCCCAGGTTGCATCATGGTTGGATCCCTGGATCGCACCATCCCCTTTCGCTGCATCATCTGCGATGCACGCCATTGGAGGAGCCTGAAAACGAACGCACCAAAGGGCGAGAAAGGCTGCCTTCCGGTAAGTTTACGCTGTACAAATTCGGCGAAATCCTCACTGGAAAACGACCGGCCTGTGCAGTACCGCTTCATCGGCTATGGGGGCAGAAGACGGGCCAAGCTTGCCTGGCCGATGGTACTGGCGACCTACAGCCTCACGTCCTTGCCAGACAAATTCATCCAGGGTTCCCTGGGGGTGGACTTCGAAATGCACTACTCGGCGTATCCCCAAAACGTACGTACATTTCCACTTAACGCGAGAGCGACAGGACCGCTCGTCCATTCCAGCTTTGTATCGTGCGACGTGCCCTGAAAGTCAACACCGCGGACAAAGCCACCTTGGATTCCATCACTCGATGCGCCAGGTTCATCGAAACGTCGGTCGATTGCAAAGTTCCCGCCAACGTTTTCGTCGTCCTGGACACCCACTCCCATGGAATCACCGGAAAGCTTCAATGGGCCGGGAAGGGCGAGAATGCAAAGCATGCGTTCTTGTCTCAGGTTATCGACGATTTCCTTGCCGAGCGGCTGCTGGGCTTGATGAAGAGCGCGGCCGAGCTCGCTAGACGCAGCGAGCAGCCGGTCACGCAAGATAAGATGAACTGGTACAGCGACTCTCCATTCTCCAGAGGTGGATGGAGAGGACTGATCCTCGTGACATGCGCTCCGATCATGCGCCTGCCGGATGCCTTTGAAGACGTGAGACGGCTGGTCGAAAGGTTGGCGAATCTCCCAAGTATCGAACCATACGGTTCTGAGGATCACATTAGTGACCTGTTCGATTTCGTTCTTGGGTTCGCCGGAGCCTCTACGCTGCCAACCCAGGTCAAGAACTCCGTTAGCCAGGTGATCGAACGCATCGGCGTGGACAAGACTGCGGATATATGGGAGACCATCATCTCCGTCATCGGTCACGACAAACTCCTCCTGGAGTCCAACAGCGTGGTGGTCATATTCAGGGAGCGAGGCTGCCAGGAGGCGTTTGCAAGGAGGATTGCGCGGCACGCTCCTCCGTTGCGCCCTTGGGGAGTGGAATTCAACGCCTGCGGAACGAGAAATTGCCGCCGCACCCAGTTCGATTTCTACGTCAGGAGTGACAAGTTCGAATCTCAGGTGCTGTGCAGGGCGTGCGGGTGGAAATCGGAGTGGGTGAAAGAGCATCACTGGAAAGACCACGTCTTCCGGTTGGATGGCACCCTCCCCAACGTTTTTTGGCACAGCTATCCCCCCTCAAACGCGCTGCAAAACATATTCGTCGAGGTTACCGAAGCGGAGAAGAAAAAGGTCGCAGCACAACAGCAAGCTAAGAAGAAGCCTGATGCACCTCAGCAGCCTAAACGGCAGGAGGGCCCAAAAAAGCCAAAGTAAAATTAGACGTAAAGCAAAATCTGCTTAGGATAGACTAGTAGAGGACGCCTCTTTCAACACTGCATCAGCCTGGGAAGCGTTTGTTACTGAATCCAACGGTCTGATGGCGCTGTTCAGGGATAATCTCAGCCTTATGCATGCAGGCGATCCATTGGAGAGTTAGGCCGCGCTGCAGGATGAAAGTGGCAGGGTACGCGTTTTCCCCGCCACGAAGGGAGCAGATTTTCTTCACTGGCCGACATGCATGCCGCATGTATTATTGTTTCCATATAAATGACCTTGTGGGCGGAAAATAAGTGATCGCTGCGGCTGCTGTGGTTGGTTGCTGTGGTTGAAGTTCCTTTGCATGGGCACACGTGGCCATTCGATTTCCAAATCATCTACGCCGCGGTCTCGTCGTGTTTTTGGCACTCATGGGGTTGCTGTCGTCGATTTGTCTCCTGCGTGTGTGAACGTCGCCGTGAAAAGTATATGCAGGATGACGAAGGTCGGCAAGCTTTCCGACGCGATCGATCGCACGCAGCCCCGAGGAGAGAGGCGCTCCGAGTGTCGGCGAGCCTCGCGATCGTTGAGTGGCGAGAAAGGTGGTTGAGGGTGGCGACCAATCAGACGTGGCAGTTCGCCTGCACCGTAAGACGTAGGCGGACGCGCGCTAGCTTAAGGAAAGAGAAGCGGCGCATCGCAGGGGGCCGAGGGGTCATTTGTTCGGCGACATGCTACGGAGACCTGTATTATTGTCGCGCCAATCAACCAATCGACCCCATTTGGTATGGGGATAAATTAGAGCAAACAAAGGAAAACCCTATATAATCTCCACCAGCTCGTAGGAACACAAGCCCTCACCGACATGCCTGAAATCCAAAAACGTCGCGACCCCATTCAAGCTTTCGCTATTCCATCCGATGGCGCCAAGTTGCGGACTGCCCAGTGGAATAACAGGTACCCAACCGCGGTATGGTACGGCCTACCGGAAGAGTCATTGTACGATCATCCGAAAGGAGGCCAATATGTCAGATGCAGGGTAAAATGTTCGGGCAAGGATCGCAAAACGTTGGGCTATCTTCCTTTGCCCTTTCGATACAAAGAAGCTTGGGTTCAGTTATGTTACACCGTCGTCTATTGGTTCCACACGTGGAACGCCTGGGCTTTCGAACGAACAAACCGAAACGAAGAAGACGGCATGCCTAAAAACTTTCTCGCGGATTTAACGGATAACGCGGGAGCTCGCTTCCTCAAATACCTCGTCGCCCGTCGCCTCATTGTACAGGAGCTCCTTCAGCACGAAATGTCAAAAGACGGGTCGGATGAGCTGCCGATATTCGACGAGTTTTTAATCCGTGACCGCTTCGACTGCCTATGGACGACATACGACAAACTTCCCCGAGAACTGCTGGGGTTCTTTGAAATGGACCCCGTTCACGATAAGAATCGCCATATATTCAGTAAGTCCTGGATTTTGAAAGGAAGATCAACGATTTTACGATCCATTGCTCACCTTAAAACCGTCCAGCTTGGGAAGGCCTCCCCATACCGAAGGAAATGCTCGCCCCCGCCCCAAGACCTGAGCACACGTGGATGTGGGGAAAAATCAACCATTTTGATTTTGGCCTGAGCTTCTCCAAAACCTTTTCAAACGTCCTCAAGTTTTATAATGCGCGAAAGACAACCTATGAAGCAGACATGCCCTACGATCCGAAAGCTGCCGTACCCAAAGTATGGCATGAGGAACATCAGCCGGCGATACGTTTTCTCACTGAAAAAGAAGATAAACGGTTTGGGCACCGGTGAGAACATTTCCAACTCAACTTTCGCTCCCCCCGAATTTCATCGCAGTGGACCTCCGGCTGTGCAAGTCCTAATCCCTACGAGCGGAAAAAAAGCTCGACCTCAAAGAACAAGAGCGCCGGTCGCTTCATCTGGAAAGGCCTCGATAAACGTAGAAAGGATGCAGGCTACTTCAAGCTCCGCGACTTTCCTGCGGGTGGAGAACGAGGCCGGATCCTCGCAGCCGTAGGGGAAATCCACTGATTCCCACACCTTACTGAGAGCAATGACAGGGCGCCGTCAGAACCCGCCGCGTCTTCTGGACAGGGCTCGACGAATGCGGAGCCGACGCAAGCGGCTTCAAGCTCCCCGTCTTCCATGCAGGCGGAGACGGTGGAAGGAACTCCGCAGCCGTAGGCGCAACCCACCGACATTCACACGTTACTGAGAGCGATCACAGGGAACCGCCAGTACCCGCCACGTCGTCTGGACAGGGCCCAACGATCGCAGACCGGAGGCGAACGGCTTCAAGCTCCCCGTCTTCCATGCAGGTGGAGAATGAAGGGGGACCTTCGCAGCTGTAGGCACAGCCCACAGATACTCACATCTTACTGAGCGTGACTGCAGGGGGGCATCAAAGGCATGCCAGGGCGTCGTTGACAGTCCGACGACTCGCGCGATCGTGGAGGCCTTTGCAGGAGACCATATAGGTTTGGCGCAAGCGCTCGACCAACTCCAAACATCATTAGGGCCATCGTATGACGCAGCAAGTTGGGGGGCTCTCCTAGAGTCGCTGGATGCTGCCCCTGGAGAATGCCCAAAGCACAGCTCGGTCGATGAAGCGTTCGCCCATTTCTCCCCGAAAAATCAGGAGCGAGGGGATGGAAAAAGCATCGAGGATATGTACCGCGAGGTCGTTGAAGAAATGCTGTATTGACGAGCGCTGGGGCGTAGTCATTTTCTTACACTCGCGATATTCCCTTGCCCATAGCAATGTTAGCCCATCTCTGGAAACGGAACGCGCCATTCTACCGCGATCAGCGAACGCATTGCCTCCTTGCTATCGAAACTTCAAACAGCTCGCACTATCATGACGACGCACGACTCCAGAGAGCCAACAGAGAAAGGAAATCGTCTAGATCTAGTTACTGCGCTGACTAATGAAATGCTCTTCTGTGGTGGGTGAAACCTGCAAGGTTTTCGGCCTGAGGCAGAGACCCCGATCTTCGCACGGGTATGAAAGCGGGCTTCGCCTCGCCGTCGGTCAGACGGTAGCTGGGCGAGAGAAGGAGGCGGCGAAAGGAACGAAAAGCGCCGCCTCGCTCGTCATTCAGACAGACCTCACCCTGCGCTGCCTGATGCCTCTTGTTACGTAAGATAGCCGCGCCCCGCGCTTGCAAGGCCAATTCTTACACGGAAGCGGAATTACAGCCGGACACGTGTTGAGGTTGGCGTTAGGCATATAAAGGCGCGATTCCTCGGATCTTTTTCTTTCAACCGCCCGTCATGACAAACAGGATAGAAAGACAGCAAAAAGAAATCGTAATGTTGAAGGTCCCGTCCTTACGGATGCTCAGAATGGCCCAGGCTGCCGCCAGCAAGAGAGAACTCAACGAGGATCAAAATAGCGACATGGACGTCGACGATGACTGCTCAGACGAAGGCTCATCTGAGGTCGCCCCTCAGCCCACTCGTCTGCTTCAGGTATCGAAGAACTACTGCTGCGTCTGTGGGGATATCCTGGAGGGCCAAAAATGGAAGGCGTGCAAACATTGTGGGGCGTACATATGCGAACAAAGTACTAGGAGCGGCAGGGGCTGCATATCCCTAGGAACAGCGAAGGAAGATCGGACGTTTCTTTGCCTGCAGTGTGATTTGAAGCACTGGCGGCGGATGGAGGAGCGACCTAAATCCGGTCTCCCTGTGAGTTCGTACATCATCCTAGGTAATCACGATAATCATATCGCGGGACAGTACGGCTTCTTAGGCTACGGGGGAAAGAGGCGAGCAAAGCTGGCGTGGCCTCTCGTCCTCGTGACTGGGAACGTTTCAAACTCGTTCGAGACGTATCTGTCTGACTCTTTGAAGCTCGACTTCAAGCACCACTACATCGTCGCACCGGACAACGTGAGTCGCCCTTGGCTGCCGCTCACTGGCACTACTAGACCGTCTCCCCCCCCCCCCCCCCCTTGAAATAGTTCCTATTCCTCAAGATCAGCTTGAGGAGTGGCGGAGCGAAGGCCGCCCAGAAAAGAATGGAATCTGCGAGGGAGTTCATCGACCTGTCAATAAAGTCGAGGGTTCCTGCGAACACCTTCCTAGTCTTTGACACTCACTCCGACGTGGAAACGGGCGGCATACAATGGGCGGCTGAAGGTGGAGGCGTCAAAACTGACCTGGCCAGTAAAGTCTTGGCTACATTCTGTGGAGACAGCTTTCTGGCCTCGATGAAGGCGGCTGCGGAATCAGCATGCGCTTTCGAAGCGCCCTCGAGCGATGAATGGTATAAAGACTCGCCGATATACCGCGGTGGATGGAGGGGGCTCTTTTTGGCGACGTGCGCTCCGGCGGTACGAGTCGAAAGCGGCCTCGGCGACCTAACGCGGTTGGTAGCCCGGTAAGCTAACTTTCTGCGCGCTGAAGTCAGGCAGCGTCCCTCAACCAGCTCGCAGGGGCAGTTTCGACTTCGTGATGGCTTTCGGGGGTTCCGCGACGATCTCAAACTATGTGAAGGATACCGTCAGTCAAGCCATCGAGGGAATGGGGGTCGATAAAAAGGCGGACGTCTGGGAGACCCTTCTGGAGGTCGTGGGAAGAGACATCAAGCTGTTGCAAATGAACAGCGTGGTCATAGTTTACAGGAAACGGGGAGAGGAGGACAAGGGGGTTCAGTGCAAGCAAATCGCACTACACTGTCCCCCCCTTAGAGTCTGGGGAGTGGAGTTTTCCTCTTGTGCGACGCAGGGATGCAGGCCAACCCCGCATGACTTCGACGTCAAAGACTCGGAAAGCCGCAGGGTGCGGATCACATGCAGGCGCTGTCACTGGGAGTCTGCCAGGTTGACTGCAGACGACCTAAAGGGACTGGTGTTCCGATTGAGCAGCGCCGTGCCTAACGTATTTTGGCACCACTACCCTCCCTCGCCAGAATTATTGGACTCCTTCGTCAGGTTGTCGAAGGTTAGGCCGAAGGGGGGCAAGCCAAAGTAAACCGGCCCACCCCGTGACCACAGAACAGGCCCCACATGTATTTTACCGGCAGCTAATATCCTACCTACGTTCGCGGATCTTTTCGGGCCCATACCTAATGAAACATCCGAGCTTTTCAACCCTACACCCCGACTCGTTCGATGCGTATATATATTGAACAGGCGGCTATGTTAAGCGGCAGTCCACTAATCTGGTGCTACATAATGCACTAAGGCGATACGCGGTACACGGGCGCACCGGTCCAAGGGAAAATGGCCCTTACACACGCCCTACGTTGTATAGGTGTGGACTCCGTAAGATGTCTGGTTTCCTCGGTATCAGTCACAGGGCCTTGGCTGCGCAATACCCGAGAAGATCGTGCGGTTTGGTACGAAGCTGGTTTGAATTCAGGCGAGGGACCTGGTGACTAGGATCTTCGCGATTACTTTTTAGTCCGCGTTTAACAACGTAATTGGGCGGCAGTTCTTAATTTTTGCCTTGCCTTTGTTGTTATACAATTATGCAACGCTGTCGCTGTTGCTTCAGATCGTTCCGGGTTTTGGTAGCTAAGTAAATTGGTTGATTGTAAGTTGTCACGGTAATGGCGGGAAATAGAGACCACGTCTGATGATTTTGTTATATTCGGTTGGTTGCGGGGTTATGGAGACAGAGTAGATGCGGTCGCGAGGACGGCGTGGGTGGTGGATTTTGGTCCAATATTTTGTGAGGCGTTCGCCGCTGTTTTCCCGTCGGGTTTGGGTGCGGAGGTATGAGGTTTTGCGTCGTTTCTTTTCAAGATGATCGGTCTCCTGTCCCTGGATTGCGATGTTGTCGATATTTCGATCAAAGCACTTTCGAATTTGTATTGTATAAACTTTTAAGCGTAATGTGACGTTTACCGACCACGTGGATCGCCTATATATATACTCAAACCCTCAGACCATCCCTGCCCTTTCTTTTCATTCAACCACCACCACCTCATTCCACCATGGCCGGCTCAAAGAGAAACAACAAAAACATGGACGTAATCAAGGCCGCCGTCGGCGCCGGAATGTGCAAGTCGACGCGCTCGCAGGCCGTCAGAGATCCGAAAGAAGACCTGCAAGATACTGAAGCGATGCTGGTCGACGAAGTAGGGGATGCAGGTGCGTTTTCCACCGCTGCAATTGCAGTTCGACTCTGAAGGCTAACGCAGGGAAAGTGAGGCCCGAGGGGACTGTGGCGGCAATTCCTCATCCCCCAGACGCCGATTATTGCAACTTCTGTCGCTGCAAGGCGGTGATCCTTCGACACTGCAGCCGCTGCACATCTGCAGTGTGCGAACAGCCGGGTTTGTATACTGCGGGCTGCGTTACCAAAGGGGCAGGTTCTGCGCCCAATTTTATTTGCCCACAGTGTGCTCAATTCCAGGCATCGATGGACGTGAGTGACCCCATCCATAGTCGCGTTTCGAAAACGTCAGCAACCCGACTCAAATTTGAACAGTACGGGTTCTGGGGATACAGCGGAAGGCGGCATTGCAAGATCACTTGGCCGCTTGCATTGCTACTGCTGGAGCATGAGGGTGGAATCGACCCTCACTTTTCAGGAGGGATCGAGACTGACTTGCGCAGCGAGTACGCCGGGCAGCCAACGAACGTAAGCGACCTGCCACTTCAGCTAGCAACAGCGGCTCACTCTCGCCCCACTTTCACAGCTGCTTCTAGCCGGGGTGCGAATGAAGGTGGGAGGGAGCGATGCAGCGGCATCCAGTTTAGGACCCGCCGTCGCGTTCGTCAACCAAGCGACGAACTTAGGGTGGCCCGCGAACTTATTCGTGGTGCTCAAAACCCAATCGAACCCGGTCACGGGAGCTCTCCAATACGGCGCCGAATCTGATTCTGGGGCTTTCAGTACTCTGCCGGGAATCCTACATTCCTTTGTCGGGAAAGGGATCAACGACGCTGCGGCGAAGGCAAGCGACAGCGCTTGCGTAGGGTTGCGGCCGCTGGACGAGGGATATTATCAAGGAGGGCCATACTCTCGAGGAGGGTGGCGCGGCCTTTTCTTGGTCACGGGGGGTCCAACCATCCGCGTGCCCGCGAGGAAGGATGAGGCTGTTCAGCTGGTGGAAGAGTGAGTGTGGTGACAAAAAATCTGACTGGCTGACGATGGATTCAGAGGCAGGTTCGATTTCGTCGTTGCTTTTGCAGCACAGGCGGTGGTGCCCGCACACGCGCGTGCGTTGGTATCAAGCATGGTGCGCGCTGTAGGGATCGACAACATCGCCCCCTCCAAATATGAAGGCCCGCCTGGCATCTGGGCGGCGTTCATGCGGGCGATCATGGAGTGCCCGGCCATATTAGATTCGTCGCCGGTGGTCATCATCTTCAAGGAGCGAGGGCAAGAAGACCCCAATGTGCGGTGCAGGCAAGTCGGGAAGCACGCGCCCCCCTTCAATGCATGGGGGGTTCAATTCAAATCTTGTGGCAACGGATGCAAAGTCCTCGCATCCGACTTGAGCTACAAGATCGACAGGGGAGGGGTGCGGTGCCGCTGCTCTCGCTGCCATTGGACCTCTGATCGGGTGAAGCTCAATCAGGTCCAGGACGTGGTCTTTCCGTTCTGCCAGGAACTGTCCTCCGTCTTTTGGCATTGCTTCCCGCCGTCGACTCACCTTCTCAGCACTTTCGTACGGATGCGAGCCAACAACGCGTGATTGCTCCCCTTTCCTTTTTTTTTCACTCTCTTGCTGTACATAGAATTTCAGAACGTACTGTAAGAGAGTCCGCATAATGACTACCGGATGCAAAAGTGGTTTGTTTTCTGATTGCAGGGGTAAGGAAGCCAGCATGCGCTTAAAGCGTGATATCGCCCAGCGGCACACGTCAATCTAAAGCAAAGACGGTAGGGAAATTGATTTCAGCCAAAACTGCTGCCCGGTCAATGCACAGTAAGGCTCCGTCCAAACTAACTTTTGTGGTTTGTTTTCCATAGCATACATCACTTCCCTGTTGGCGGATGAGGGGAAAGGGCGAAAATCAACCCTTGCTTTGCCATGGCAGGCCCTTGCACAAAGGTGGTAAGCGCCCTCAGATTTATTCTTCACTGTAGGCCCTTGCAGTGAAGCAGGTGGTCTGTCAAGCCAGCTTTCCCAGCGGGCCATGCTTAGCCCCTTCAGTATGCTGGCTGACAACATGTAGCCAGCATCATACGGCGGCTTTCCCAGCAGGTCATGGTGAGCCCCTCCAGTTTACCACCCATGAATGAACGGTCCCGGATCCAGTTTCCTGCACATGACAGCAGGCTTTGACAGCCCATCGCGCACCCAAGGCCCCATCACCCCTCCTCCATTCATGAAAGGGCGTGAAAACCTCCAGCATTGCGCTGGAGGTGGGGCGATCCTCGGGGGCGCTCGCTCCGATCTCTCGGATGAACCCATCTAGCGATGAGGTGCGAGTCACCGAACCGGATACCCAAGTGCGGCATCCAGCATCCTGGATGACACGACAGGCTTGTCAGCCAGCCGCGCACTCGACGTCCCATGCCCCACCGCTCCTTAATTAAGAGCGGAGGAGAGACCTCCAGCATTACGCTGGAGGAGGGACTAAGTTCTCGTGGCACCCCGCTCCGATCCCTCGGACGAGCCCATCTTGCGATGGGGGCGGGTGCCGACCCCGCAAACATCCGCAACAGAATTCTGCTGCTGCGACGCCGGCTCAACGCCAGCGCCGGACGCTTGCTCCCTCCCTGTGTGCCCCATCCAGTGT
>JBBPQO010000006.1:0-40579 GCA_038092535.1 Xerocomus subilludens | reverse complement strand
TGGCGAAGGTTGGCTTCAACCCTTGAAGGTAGCTCTTGCGGCTGAACCCACAGCACCACTAACACAGTGGTCTCTCTGCCCAGAAACAATTTGAGGCTGGCTGTGCTGGCGGTTGTAGAACTCCAGTTCAAGGAGAGGTGACTCAAGTCTCCCAAATGTGTAAACCCCAGCGGAATGCTTTCAGGTGCCACCCCAGCCGCCATCAGATGGAGGTGGGTAAGGCGGTGAAAGACAGCGATATCAGGCAGGTATACCACCCGATTGACATAGTCCGAGGCTAACCCAATGTACAGCGTTTTGAGACCAAGCATGTTCAACATCGGATTGAGCAGGGGGTTCTTGGATGCAAATGGAAGATGACGATATGGGAATGCAATCATCAGAGTGGTGAGCAAAGGACAGTGCTTCATGATTTCGGCTGCTGTGTGCATGTTAACTGATCTGCCAATTGAGAGATCATCCACAATAAACCGTCCAGGGCATGTGTCCTTAATGAATGCCAGATATCTCTCTGCTACCAACTGACTCCGCAACCAGACTTTACGCTTGATATAAGAAAGGAGCCTTCAATGCCAAGCTGAGTGAACTTCCCCCAGTATTGTGCATACTTTACTCACCAAGTGTGCATATGCCTTGCTACCATAGCATAGCACAGGACATTGGATTCGTCCTTGAGCAACAGAAAGATTTTGCGCTCGAGTTCCAGATGAAGATGGAAATACATGAACAGGGAGTTAGTCTGGCCAAATGGACAACTCAAGACTTATATTTATTTTGGCAGTATGTAAACCTACTGGCATTGCGAGACCAGCCAGGGCCACGCAATGCAGGAAATTATTTCTCCACATCCAAATAATCTTTGCCTGACAAAGTGGTTCGTTCATGGTACAGTTACTTATTCCATAGCTGCTGTTACTAATGGTCATTGACAGATACTTTACACACCAAATGGAAAGTTTCGTAGAATACAGTCGACTAAATTGATGATGAACTCAGTGTCGAGCCTGACAGGTTGGCCCTACAGACAGACCTTTGCATAGCAAAGGTGGGTATGGCCGGACCTCTCATCATATATTCACTCTACAGTACCAACAATTGACACATTTGTACACACTATGAAATCACACGGTAAATTTAACCCTGTGGTAGGTCCCTGTTGCACACCTTCACAAGTATCTAACTTTTATTGCTGAGATAAAGGCCAGCCTTTTGCATGTGCCTTTTTTGCGTCACCCTTCTCATGGCAAATAACACCCCCCTCAGTACCCAGCCTCGCCCTGTTACTGGGGGGACCCAGGCACCTCTCGCCAGCACTCCATACTCTCCAGTGGACCCTCCTGCCATGGGAGGTTTGCAAGCACAAATCATAATATTGCAACAGCAAGTGAATCAACTATCTGGCTCGGAATGCGGCGCTAGGGCAGCAACCGTCAGGTAAGAAGATACATCGAACCTAGTTACATGTTTGAAGTTTCACTGTTCATCATAGCCCCTGGCGCATTCAAGGGAGAGCCATCAGGAGGCTGGTCACCTTGTACGACAATATCCCTGACTTGATCAGCGAGGCAGATCGACGCACCACCACCCGTGGGACTCAAGGCAACCATATCGCAGTGTCAGTGTCATTTTTGACTGGAACCTTCCTCTAGATCTAACTTCATATTATGTACAGGGAAGACCGTAGGTACAAAAGCTATGAAGAATTAATAAAGTGGATCCCAGAACTCCGCCAAAGGATTCTGGATGCAAATGATCTGCAGGGCCTGGACAGCACTATCAAGCAGGTAAGGTTGTTCTGTGTGTATGTGGATGTCATTGCTGATTGACATTGTGCACGAAACTCTGTGTTCCAGCTAACTGAAGGAGGTGATGTGGCTTGCAGTGATGATGCTACCAATCTGAAGGCCTCAGTGGTGACATGGATCAGCCTACCCAACCCACCCAACCTCCAACTGACATCCAAAGACAAGGCAGGGCATGGCCTGTATAATGAAGCTACGGCCAGGTTAATATGTCCCGCTGAATATGACTGGGATGATCCTCAGCACGTTCCTCCCAAATTTGTTTCTCATGCACAACCTAACATCCCATCCAAAGGCAGCAAAACCTTATTTGTGATTGGGATCTAAAGTTTTTTATTATGGCCAACTTGTGGCCCCGGTTCATGTACAAGGATGGTTACAATGCCAAATACCCTGCAGATGGTCTATTCAAGGGAGAGCTACTTGTGAAGGTATGTGAAACTAAAATGTATGCTGCAGTCAATGAGCTAACAAATAACACAATTCAATTTCAGGCATTCAAGCAAATTTTTATGTCCCCAAGCTCAATGGATGAAGAGAGTGGTAGCAGATCAAAGAGGTACTGGGGAGAATGATGAACACACAGCAATGTGGCCCACCTGCTGTGCATGGAAAGAGTAGTACCTCGGGCCATCGCATATGTAGTGGTGCAGGTGAGTGCAGGTGTCATCCCAAAACCATGCTAATCAACAGTAAGTAGCTATGTTTTTCCCTCTCGAGCTGTGGCTCTTGGAGGATGATCAATGAAATATTCGACCACTCAGTATTCTACAATAACATCGTGAGCTTGTTCAAAGATACAAAGGATGCAGAGGATGAGAAATTCATGGTGGACCTTCTACTGTGGTGGAACAGGCAAGTTGTCATCTGAAATACACTCCTCAGGCTGATGGTGGTGTGCACCTTCAAGGGATGTATTTGGCTGCAAGGTGGTCCTCAACTACTGCCCTCAGGTCTCTGAGAATTTATCAGTCGCTGCATCTTTCAAGAGGCACCATATTAACATTAACTAGGCCACCATGTGAGTTGGCTAGTAGCTTATCTCACTGTCATACCCATTGCAAATGATGGGTTCAATATATAATTGAATGTATATAAGCCTTGTTCACATCCATCCTAGTGGCATGCATGGTTGATATTAATCAGGAGGGGAGCCATCCCATGGAAGCATTCATTTTGGATACTTGAGCAATATATGTCAGGGTGTGCTCTGAGAGCAGCAAAACTAGGACTTGTACTCAATGACAGAATATTACACATATCTGTCTCATGAAAATGATTCAGAATAATATAATTATGAGCCATCTGACAACATAGTGTACAGTGCTGAGGAACTCAAACAATGACTACCATGCAGAAAAATCAGGTGAACCTATGACTGGTTGCCCAAGTTTTGGCATATGCTTGAAAATTAGTACAGTTGCCCAATCTAATTGAATTAATATATTTTGCCATAAATATAAACTAAAGTACTTGTTCCCATTCTCTATGAGGCTGACAAATGTGATTCAGGAATAGCACTTTATTACTATTGTGACAGGCATTTGGTAGCATTACAAATTGCCAGTGCAACAAGCTAATACATTTATTCCCATGGTCTGTCGTGCAGAGAAATGTAACCCTCATATATAATCATGTCACTAATGTGACATGATTATTGAGTGGTTACAAATTGCCAAACAGAGCTAACCATATAAGATAATTGCTCATTTCCATTATCTGCCAGACTGACCAACTTGATTCAAGTATAGATGAGTGTGACTGCTGTGACAAGTGTATCGCCTTCTGACACTTGCCAAAGATGACCTACCCATATAATGGCTTTATATGTGAATATACAAATGGCATTTATTGCATAGCATATAAGTGATTTATAAGGGGTTTATGAGAAATCTGTCATACTTGTGATGCTTCTCATATGTGGGGCAACCAAGGTGGTGAAAATGTAGATGTTGCAATCTGGATGATCCAACATCATGGACCCAATTGGGCATCATTCATGTGGGGAAAATCCATGTGGAATACTTGCATCGAGTGGCTTTGGCTTGATACAGGAATCCAGTTTGTATGTGCATAGTAGGCTTTTTTGTTGTGCCTCAAGGAGATCCACTCACTCCATCCTGACAACTCGCACCATATCTGGCTTTTGTACCACCTATTCCTTGAGCAATTGAATGTCAACTGCCACCAGTTTCAGCACAAATGGAATCACCACCTGATTTTATGTCATGGGCATGATCAAACCCCATTGGTATATATGCCATTTAATTATTGTTTCATGAGAATGGTTGACACATGTTTGAATACAGGATATGCATTTTCTATCCAACATACAGCATGGTACATACACAAATGAAGATGTCACAGGGCTGGGGTATGAGCCACCCATAGCTGAAATTGAAGCTCATCAAAATACACCTGTTCGACATGCTGCCATTGACGTACCTCTGACAGCCAGCCCATTTTAGTCTGTTGAAGTGCAAGAGGCTTTCACCTTTACTCTTCAAGCAGTCCAAGAAGAATGAATTATTCCCATGGGATATGGGGTTGTGGAAGTTGAGTGGATAGATGGTGGATATCCTGAGATTGAGGTAATTCTGGTTGGCTGCAAACAACTTGAAGTGAAGATGCCATTTACAATATGGTGGCCATGAGCAGTCTTATGGGTGCAAGGCTTGGACACAATGTTATGTGTAGGCATGCTTGAAGATGGAGAACTGTAACTAGAGCAAATGGTATAAATAGATATCCAAAGCTTCTTGATTCAGTGGTGATCCCTCCCCATTTGTTAGGTCTCTTGTCCCTCATGAGCAAAGATTGACCATGTTCCAGGTTTGTTCTGGGTGCTGGATGAAAGGGAAATAGGTGCCAAACCTGTCAACACAAAGAATGCCATCACCCCTGCTTGACAACTCCAGCCTCGACAAGCACTGTTCAAATGATTCTGGATCGATATGGTGTAGTATGACAGCCTACAAAGACCATTCCAGAGACTGCTCAGACTGAAGCCCTTGATGGTCTTTGGCAGACTCAAAACCTTCCTGTCAAACAGTGGTCAAGCCTTCGTCTTTCAAACAAGGTATGTATTTGACTATAATTTTCTACCTGCATGCTGAGTTTCTCTAGCAAATTGGATGCTCAAGTTCAAACAAGCCCTCTGCCAAGCGTGCTAGTCCCAGTGGTTCAGCTATGCATGGCCAGCGAGAGAAAGGACTCAAAATTGGTTTGCTCATGATGATATCTACAGGTCTTGATAAGGTATGTAGTACATAGTTTTCTCACTATTAGTATGGCCCATGGTGCTTTCAGAGTGGTGTGCTATGTGCAACAAGTAAGCCATCTGCAATGGCTCACAACAATCTCAAACACCATGGTCTGCTTGTTGACAATGATAATGGAAATGACCTCGAGTTCAAGCTGTCTTGGGACCAGAATGCAATTGATGCATGGCTTCGCCAGCTCCTCAAGAAACCCTTTGAATGGCTTGATGCATGCTGCAGAAAACCAGCTCCAGGATTGTTCCACTGGATTTTGGCCAGTATGGCAGGGCATAGTCTATTTATTCTCAAGTGTCCCATCATCACCAGGAAATTCCTCAATGAGGCGAAATGCATTGCAGGGCAGAGCTGGCACACTTACTCTGCCATTGTCAGTATGTCACATCCACTTAAATATTGTGATATGAATATGTTCTTACTTATATTCTAGTCCCTTGCATTGCTATTCCTGAGTCTTCATATACAAACTGGGATAAGGCTATACTCAAAGCATCACACCGGTTGTCAACTGAATTTGGAGATCTGTCAGATACTAGTGGTGTCGAGTCAGGTTCTGAAGACTCAGGCAATGTGGACTCAGGTGACATGGACTTAGGCGACTGCATTACCATCTACTGTAACAAAGGCAAAGCCAGGGCCATTAATGATAAAACATCATCATGTCCAGGTGACTTGAGTGATGACATACAGATCTTGGGGATGAAACCTGAGCCTGAAACAGCTGCACACACTGGATATTTGACATCAGAACACCGTGCAACCCCCTGTTTATTTGATTTCTCAAAGTTTGACAGCAACAATGGATATTTTCACAAATCTTGTTGTAAATGAATAGGCTGAGCAGGGAGTGGCCGAACTGGATGGCCTATGGGATGAACTTGATGATGCTCACAATGGTGTCATGTTCAGCCCAGGTGTGCACACCATTTACTAAGTCAGATTGACCCAATACTAAAAATCATTGTTGGCTTTTCCATAGTAGCCCCCCTGGCATTGAAGCATTGTGCATCTGCCTCATTTGGCATTGAAAATAATCTGTCCCAGTTTCTCTGCAACAAACAAATCAAATCTGACAATTATGCCAGCTTGCAAGGTTAATTAAATTTATTTTTCCTTGTGAATTCTAACTCAAACCCCTTCAGTTGCCACTGCTACATCTGGGTCAAGTCAGTCGACAGTCATTGAAGAAGTCCTGACAGTCCACAGCCCTTTGCAGTCCTGTGTTCAAAGTCCTGAGCCATTATCTACACCATGAGTGCCTCTCATCATGATGGATGAGGACACAAGTACTGAGTTAGCAATGCTCCTGCAGGTGGTTTCCAGCAACCTGCCAACCCTGCTAGTGCTTCAGCAATGGAGAGTATCTGTTTTTCATCCCATTCTTCCTCCCACTCATTGAGACCCCTGGGCTTAGTCATGGTATAACATGCCACATCTCCTTTTCTCATGATTCCTAATCATTTTGACTACACATTCCACAATTTATAAATCCCTATCCCCTATCCCTTCATTTCTTAATGACTTCTATCATGCATAGTATGGTCTTTTCATACCTCACAATACTCACCCTGTGTTATCTTCACAAGTGATCTCAACTGAATGATGAGTCCTTTTGATCTAATTTAAGTACCTCTTGAGAGTGTGAAAAAAAATGCTTGCTGTCCATACTAAGTTGTGTGCTCACAGTCAAAAAATATGCACTCACAGCCAAAAAAAGTGTGCTCACAGTCAAAAATTTGTGCTCACTATTAAAAGTGCATTTTGACACCCATAAACCAGGAGAATATGGTGGGAGATACTCCAAACAAACACCTTGTATAAGTGTTGATCAATATTGAGCCATGAAACAATGCATAACAAAGCAGACACACTTACAAAAATGATCAAAAAGTTCATGTACCTCAGCATTGCTGAAGCCAAAACATGTTCATCAAGCACTTCACTGTTGTCTGCAATCACATGATCCTCCTCATATTCATATCTAGGCATGTCATCTTCTCAATCTATGCCTTTATCACTGGTATCAATGCTGAATTCTAAGGAATCTGGGTCCAGACCCAAGTCTAAGTTGACATTGCCAGTGTCATGGTGTTTGTGGCCTGAGAGTGATTCCTCATCCAATTCATCTGACTCCTTGTCAGACTGATCACTGTGTGTTCACCTTGCTATAAGAGACTATCCCACTCCTTTGTCACTTTGTGGCTGATTCCACTACCTTGGAATCACATAAACATGTCCCTGTCAACAAATATTGACACAATGAGTTGTATTAGCAGTCTCAGAGTACCAGGTTAATGAAATAACTTACATATTTACATAGAAGAAACAATATTGATAGGGCTTGCCATTTATCTCCTCAAGCCCTGACTGAATGAATGACAGGATGATATACTCATCTGTTATACCAGATGCAAATACAGGAATAAGGTGGATACCATAGATGACCAAGTCCAGATTAATGAAGCCAAATGCCTCAAGTGACTCATTAGTGTTGAAAAAGCCAATGCATAGTATACATTTTGCATTTTATCCTGCATCATAAACTGACTCCCTCTGAAACCATCAAATGAAAAGGATGCATTAGCAAAATGTACATGTACATATTCAGACTTTTACAGAACTTGAATGGCTTGACAGACAGTCCAAGTAGAAGCTGGTGCAAGTAGCACAAGGCCAGTTGATTTCTCAAACATGGCTTGTATGCCACTTTTTTGGCACTTGTCACACTTTGGAGGTGGCACATGGAAAGTCATCTTGTGTAAAAAGTAGAAAAAGAGGCCTCAAATACACCACACCATCTATTGGAAAAGTGGACTAAGTACAAAAAAAGTATTATTAGATCAGTCAGGAATTCGATAATGAAGAAAGCTTGGGGAGATTTAGAAATAAGGAAAGGCTGAAATGAAGAGCTGCTGGGTATCTTATGTTATTTCCAGCTATCAGATAAACAGATGGATTAAATCTGTGAACTGATAGAGTGAAGTTTGCCAATGAAATACCAAAGTAGGGTGTGTGGATCAATGTTCTTGGCATCAGAAGGGCGGCTGGACTCAGACATTGTAGGCTTGCAATCAAGTAGTGCAAACACAGAGTTACTGAGGTTGGCAGTGTTGTGGGATTCCTTGTTCTTGACTGAAATGGTGTATGCTTCATTTCACCACCCCAGTTAGCCATGGAGAACATAGAGCTACCTTTGCTCATATTTCCAATCACTTTGTTGAATGTCTTCAGCAGCATGATCTTGCCCTCTTCTCTGCCATCTCCTTCACAGCTTTCTGGATGTCAATCATACCATCATGAACAAGTGTGAAAGCATGCTCGAGCTTGCATAATATAGTTAGTACATGAGTTGAACAGTGCAAAAAAGAATCACTACAGCAGCTGTGAGCCCAACAACACTCTCCAGACCATAACTCTGTTGCAGCTTTGCAATTTCCAGGGATGGGATATTGACTGCACCAAAAGTCTTGCTCAAGTGGGCAGTTGCAATTAGTTGGAGCATGAGGTCTGAGCAGAAATTGTGCTCAGGGACTGGATTGTCACAGTCCTCATGCATGAAATGAAAATGTGGGGGCAAGATGAATTGTTGAGCAATTTCATGGATCACTGTGTTTGAATCTCCTGAATCCTTGTCATTGCTTTCCTTGAGGATTTTCCAGAAAAGATGGATCACCATGACAAGAGCAGTAGAACCAAATCCATTTTGCCATTCTAATAGATACTGCCATGCCTGTCAATAATGTCAGTGAAGGGCACATGGGGGATTCAAACTCAGAGAAAGGGGGGAGGGAGGCACAATATTGACCTTGAATAAATCAAGCATCAGATGTGGTATCATCATCGATTATGGTGGTGGCAGCAACTTTGATGAATAGCTGTGGAAAGTGTGAAGTCAGAACATACCACACCAAAAACAGTGCCATAGATTGTGTCCTCATACTGGACATCAGGGTAGATGGTGTTGAAGATTGTCTGAAAAGCAGTTACCAGAGCCTCATCAGTGATTGACCAGATGTTTGATTGCCTCCTGGCCCAAAGTATCACAGTGTCCATAAATGAGCTTGACCACCTTTGATCAGCAGAAACAGGAAGATCACAATTCTTGTAGTCACTGCAGGATTTTCTTGTGGCAGTAATGGTAGGCTTCCTCACTTTGGCAGAACTACCAGTAGTGGAGGGTGTGTTTGTGTCAAGTGACAGCTATACACTGGTCTCCCCCTTTGGTCTTGAGCTTCTTTGGTGCTGGCAGAGCAACTTCAGCATGTATGACACTATTGGATGCCTGTCATGATGTCAACCAAGTGTGAGCATGTGGAAATATAGAATTGGGCTCACTGAGGATGCCAATCATACACCATGTGCCATTGAATCAATATTTGTTGCCATATCTGGCACTTGGGAGGCAGATTCATCAAAATCAATATTTATGTTATCCTCACGTAGCATGGGCCCAGTAGATTCATCAACAACAGGATCACTGTTGGGCACAACCTTGGCCTTCTCAATCTTCCTCTTGAGTATGCTTGAAGGTACATAAAGGTAATGGTGGAGCAGTTGACAAGTCATCAATGGACCCTCAAGCTCTGTGTCACTTTCAGCACTCAAATGAGTAACCTACCAGTTGAATATTTTTGTCAGCCAGTGAATTCATTAGTAGAACATCAAAAGTGTACCACCACAATGCTCTTTGACTTTTCCTTTCCTTTTGTTAGCATTCCCTCTCACTCCTTCAAATTATCAATGTTAATATGCTTGTTGTCATTGTCAAAGCCACCAAGATGGGTTGCAATGCTGGTAACATCTTCTGAGTGAAGGGCAGTAGAGCTCATCAAGAAGGAGCCCACAACTTTCATGGTCTGGCTGGACTGACTTGGAGTGCCAAATGTAGACACTGCTTATGTTGGGACTGAGCCTGATCCATCAAGTGATCCCTTTGAGGATGCTTGGCAAGTTTTATCATGGACAAGTGCTGCCCAACCTTTGACAGTACCTGAAAGGGATTGCTTTCTGTTGGTTTGATAGTAGTCAGTAAGCAACAGGTCAATGAAACAAGGGTGGACTCCATAAGAAGTAATATTTGATGTGATGATGGCATATGAGAAGGAATACACACTTGAGGTACTGTGACAGGTTTGGTTTTCCATCTGAGGCTGGCTGGCATCACTGCTGGCATCATCCATCATCTGTTTAGCATCATCAATCATTGCTTTGAGAGAGGCCTTGGCTACCCTCTTTGGCTTTGTACTTGCAACTGCTGCATGTCCAACAGGAGTCTGATGCCTGTTGCTGCCTATGTGCATGGGTAAGCTTCATTCAATACCCTTGCACCTACTTGAACACTGACCTTGTTCTGCAGTTTGAATCTTAGAGCAAGAACTTGAGCTCCTCTTATCCAGTGCTGGGCTTGGAGTCTGCTGCAAGACTTCAATATAGCCCACTAGTGAACAGGAAGAACACCTTTAGTACAACTCACAGATATGGTCTCTGCCTTTCCATCCTTTGCCTGGAGCTCTATAACCATTCAAGCAATAGTCATAACCCACTCTTGCTCAGACTTCTCAGCAGCAGATTGCTCTGCCACCACATGCTTGTCATTGGCCTGCTTCTCAGCCTTGGAATGCTGTTTTCCAATGTGGCAAGGACAATACCTCCAATATGGGTATTTGCATTCTTTCCCCAGGTTGATCAAGGACTCATTGAGAAATGCTAAACCAAGAATACAAGGTTTGAAAGAAATAGAGGACTGTCACAGTGGGGGAAAAAAGAGGACTGACACACTGACATGTCAGAGTGAAGTTCCAAGGGTTCAAATATATGGTGACACTTTGTAAGTGTTGGTCTAGTTTCCCTGAGTGCAAATAAACAACTTAATGGCTTCCACTTCAGTTACATCACATATTGAATCATGCTACCTTGATGCATGCACCACAAATCTCACCCTCCAAGTCTCCTACAAGCATCCAGGATGTGGTCATTGGTTTAAAACTTCTGGCAGTCAAACTAGACACCATCTGTCTGCACATCCAACCATTATCCTGGTGTACAACAATCTGCCACAACCTCTGCCCTTGGGCCCACCAGCTCCTCTGAGTCCACATGGGCCATCAGTTCCTGGGTCACCTCCACTCAGCAATTTTGGAACAGATGAGAAGCTGTGCTGCAGATTTCATGCTCATTTGAATGATAAGGTTATACATTAATCATTTTGCAAGACTAACAAGGAATATTCCTGTCTTTGGACAGCCTTGTGATGCACTCAGAGACTTTCTTCCACCAGGTGTGCCACCACCACCACTTTATAGTGCATCAAATGACAACTGGACTTCTTATGCAAACCATATGCAATTTGAGGCCACAAACCATTTCTATTGACAAACTAAGATGAGCTTGACACAAATCAACACACTCATGGACACATGGGCAGCAACATTACTTGAATTAGACCCTGGAAAGGCACCCCCATTCACAAGTGCAAAGCACTTATATGATACTATTAATAGCACACCCCTTGCTGGCACAAAATGGTCAAAATTGTCCATTAAATACTCTAGTGATCAGCCACCATCGGATCCTAGTTGGCTACCTTGGATGAATCAAACATTTGATGTATAATATCATGACCTGCTCACTGGTGTTCACAATATGCTTGTGAACCCTGAGTTCAAGGACTCCTTTGACTATATACCCTATCAGTGTACTGAAAATGATGAACAACATTATATTGATTTTATGTCCGGAAATTGGGTATGGCTTCATGCAGTATGTTATCCTGGCTCCCAGGTGCTCACACACTGCCTTATGGGTTGTCACACAGGACAAGATTGCTGAAGATCCAGGAATACAAGGGTCAACTTTTGTCCCAGTAATCCTTGGAAGCAACAAACAAGACCACAGTGTCTGTCACAACTGGAAACAATGAGTATTATCTGCTCTATATGTTGATTGGTAACATCCACAATACTGTCTATTGTGCACACCTAGAAGCTGTCATCATCATCAGATTCCTTGCTATTCCAAATAGTCAGCTCATCCTAGTCCCCTTAGTGATCATAATACTGACTCTGACAAAAGAACATTGTTCAGATGTGGAATTTCAAATGTTTCATTGTTAATTGTTTGACAATTCACTATCTTCAATTCTTCAAAGTCTAAAACTGGCAATGACAATACCTAAGGTCATCTGTTATGGTGACAGACACTTCTGAAAAACCATAATGGGTTGGGCCCTTATATTGCTGATTATGAAGAGCAGGTGTTACTCACCTGCATTGTCTATAGTTGGTGCCCACAGTAAGTTTTCTATTCAACAAAAAGAAATTAAAATTAGCTGTATTCTCCTTCAGCTAGACTGCTTCACATTGTGCACTTGACACTGAGCTGGATGCGCTGAGCTGTTGTCAGTGGTTAACAGAGACATTACATTATTTGAAAATGCAATGCCAAATCAAATTTGGAATGAATTCAGTATTGTTGCTGACCTTGTTGTATGCATTACAGCTTTATAACCATCGTAATCCTCAATTCTCTCCACTTTCTAGCCATTTACAAATGATTTTCCTTGAGCATACATACATGAGCTCATTGCACTTGATATCCTTCACCAGCTCATCAAGGGAGCATTCAAGAATCATTTAGTAGACTTGGTGGAGAAAATATATGATGCAATTAGCAGGGTCGACACAGCAAGCTGAATGCCTCATGGATGACATTGACAGGTGGTATGTGAAGCAGTCACCATAGATACTTGACTGAGTCAGATACACACTTCGCATTAATATTGTGGCTGTCACACCTTTCACCAGCCTCCATCACTTCCCTCAAGGCCAGGGATTCAGACAGTAGACTGGGAATGATTCAAAGGCACTAATGAAGGTTTACATTGCAGCAATAGAAGGCCATGTGCCAGATGATGTTGTGCACACCTTCTGCATGTTTTTAGAGTTCTGTTACTTCGTCTGCCAGAACATTATCACTAACTCCACACTAAACAACATTAACAATGTGATCCAACATTTTCACCACTATCATGAGGTTTTCAAGAGGATCAAGATTACAGAAATATTTTCACTTTCTTGTCAACATTCTATCAAACACTACTCTAATCTAATCAAGCTCTTTGGGGTGCCAAACAGACTTTGTTCTTCCATAACTGAGAATAAACACTGCAGTGAAGAAACCATACTGCCAGTCAAACAAATACAAGGCTCTGGGCCAAGTGCTTGTTACCAACCTGTGACTTGACAAGCTTTTAGCTGCATGGGCCAACTTTACCAGTTGTGGCATGCTTGATAGGACATGCCTATCTGCTGCCCTCAATTTAGTAGGTAAGCACAGTCAACCCTTCAACTAGTATTTTCTACTTATTCTTAACCCACAAGTTCAAATGGTCCTGGCATTTCCACCTCATCACAACAGTACATCAGTTGATACTACTATATCCAGCACAGCCCCCATACAAGACAGTATGACAAACAATAATTCAAATCCATCTGCAAGCATTACAGCCAATGATGAGAAAGGGAGGGCAAGCCATGGAGTGAATCATGCGCTCATGTTGCATGTAGAGCTTGCATGACATCAGCATCTGTTATTACTTATATCCAGAGTTATTTTTACCACATTTATCTACAGAATTGAAATGTGCTAGGACTGTATGTGCACTGGCCATGAAACTGGCTATCCCCAACTTGGTGACCCTTCTGCAACACTTTCTTTCCAACCAAATGTATCCTAACAACCCATGTGATGTCACATTCATTCCATCCTTGGAACTTCCATTTTATGATGGGTCCATCAGGGTGGTTAATGCTGCATTATCCTGATTTTACACACCAAGCAACTTGTGTGGAATTGGTGGGATGCATGAAGAATATATTTGGTCCTGCCCAATGTGGAGAAGTGATGGTCCACACTATGACTGCATATTCATTGGAATAGATCCAGATGCAGATGAGATATGCAAGTATGAAATTGCTTGTGTTTTTGCTTTTTTCTCCTTTCTATAAATGTGTCACTTATCCTTGTGCAGTCATCCAGTGGTTTGATAAAGTTGGTGATATGTCTGGCTTGTAAGTCACTTGGTGCATAAGATCAGGACAATGCAGCATTAACCACCCTGATGGACCACTCACTGGAATGTGGATTGTGCACCTGGCTAGTCTCCCAACCATCAACCTCACTATGCAGTCATCCATTGCAATTCTATTTACCATGCCACACATCTTATACCTTTCTATGGCCATCACCCTATCCCCCTCAAAATGAAGCCACATCATTCATATAACATATTCAATTTCTTCCATGTTAATAAATATATAGATCACCACTCCTTTGAGATTGCATTCTGATTACTTTACTTTACTATGTTTGCCCACTTGATCTATTTTTTCACTTGAGATCCAAGATATACTGGGCAGACTTGTGTGAAACATGGAAAACATGTCTTATTGGTCCCTTCCACTACTTTGTTCACTTTCAGCTCTTGTTCTTGGCATTCAAGTGTGCCAAGTCTGGATAAGTGCATGTATATTTTGCTGATGTGCCCATTCATGTGGGCCAGGAATATGAGAGTCTTGACTCCACTCAGTGTTCAACTGTTACAATTTTGTTTCCTGTCCATTGTATTCTTCTCTTTCTCTATCATTCTTTGAACCATTCCTGGAGAGGCATGATGTACTCCATGGAGGGATTCATCCTCATTGGCAGTTGTAACTCTGTTTCTCTTCTTCATCTTTGATTGGACCTACTCCTCCTTCACTGATTCTCTTATGTCAGCTAGTGTTCTTCAATGTTCTACCATGTTCCACACTTTTCCACCAGATTCTTTTTATCTTGGTCTGTGCACATCTATTCTTTGTGTAAATACCATCACACATCCTTTGTATTCCTCATTCTTGATCTATGCAATACAAGCATAACATTAAGTCTCAATCCTTCAGGTCCTTTGTGCTATCCTCAGTCGAGTCCTAAGCTTGAATCCTATTCTCCCTCATTGTCTCTTGAAAGCCAACTCTAAATTTGATATCCATTGGGAGTAACATTTGTATCCAAGAAACTGATTAATAGAAAGCAGCCTTCATTACTCCTCTGGGTCTATTCAAACCTACAGTTATGTTCTTTGGGTTTTGTAATGCTCCCACCACCTTTCAAGCCTTCATGAACCACACCTTTGCTGATATGATTGCAAACTTTGGCTCAAGATCTATGTGGACAATCTCAGTATTCACACCCATGGAACCTTAAAAGTTCACCATGAACATACTCGATGTGTCCTTGAATGACTTCAGGAGGTGGGACTTTCAGACAAAATTTATAAATGCTTCTTCAACACCCCCATTATAAAATACCTGGGAATTTTCATTATGGATTCATTCATAAGGACCCTGTTAAACTCTCCACCATTGCCAATTGGAAACCTCCCTCATCTGTTAAAGGAATTTGTTTTTCTTAGGTTTTGCAAACTTCTATTATAAATTCATCCCCAACTATTCCAACATTGTCACCCCTCTCATGTTCCTCATGAAGAAGGACCAATCTTGGATCTGAACTCCCCTCCAACAACATGCCTTTGATGCCCTTCATTTTGTCATCTCTTCAGCACCTGTCTTATCAATCCCCAACACCTCTCACCCCTTCTCCATCATGACCAATGCCTCTCTAGTCACCACTGGTGCCATCCTTCTGCAAAAAGGTTCCAATGGCGACCTCCATCCTTGTGCTTACTTTTCTAAGACCTTTTCTCTCACCAAATAAAACTATGATATTTATGACAGAGAACTCCTTGTAGTTATCCTTGCTCTCACCCAATGGAAGCACTATCACTTAGGCACTCCCTTCTCTCTCTCTGTCATTACTAACCACAAAAACCTCTCTTATATCAAAGATCCTCGCAAACTATCTTGTCGTCAAGCCTGTTGGGCTCTCTTTTTACAGGACTTCAACATTGAATGGGTTGTCACCCCTGGATCACAAATAGGCCCGCCAATGCCCTATCTCGAAAAGATCTCTCCAATACCTCCCTTGATAACCAAGACTCCTCCATCATCCCTGACTCTTTTGTCATTAACACCCTTGACCTTGCTTTAGTTAATTCTATCTCCCTTTCTATGTTCTCCAACCCCTTTGTCCTTTGTGTCCTCTCTGCACTTAAAGAAGGCTCTTCCCTCTTCTCTCATGTAGTGTTATCTGATTGGACCTTTGATAACAGCCCCCTCTATTTTAAAGGTTGTATGTTCATTCCTCCTCCCTCCTGATCTGCCTTACTTCACACCATCCATTCTTCCCCTCTCTCTGGTCATATTGGTATATTTTGCACCAAAGCAATCATCAAATGTAACTACTGATGGCCAGGTCTTGCTTACTTTGTTAAAAACTTCATTGACAGTTGTGCTACTTGTCAACAAAGCAAAGTTAACACCCATCCCACCATTCCTCCCTTAGTTTCCATCTCCTCTTCACACTCCCTTCCATTTAAGCAACTCTTCATCAATCTTATCACCAACCTTCCTTTATCTGAAGGTTATAACTCTATTGTGTTCATAGTAGACCATGGCCTTATGAAGGGGATAATTCTACTCCATGCTCTAAAACTATCGATGTGGCTGGGATCACTCAAGTATTCTTTGATAATGTCTTTAAACACTTGCATCTTCACAACACTCTCATCTCCAACCAAGGTCTCCAATTTGCCTCTGCCTTCTCCAGAGAACTTGCCCACCTTCTGAAATATGACATACAATTGTCCACTGCTTATCACCCTCAAACTGATGGACAAACCGAACAAACCAAGAGCTCAAAATGTATCTTCATATCTTTTGCACTAACAACCCTTCATCCTGGCACAATTTCTATCATCTGTCAAATTTCATCACAATTCCACCCTCCATAGCTCCACCAAGAAATCTCCATTTTCCCTCCTCTATGGTTATGAACCCCATTCCTACCCACCTCTTGGCAAGACCTTCCTTCCCATTCTCGAGAATAGACTGTTCTCCTTCAATGAAGCCTGTAAAGAAGCCCTAGCTGCCCATGAATCTGCCAGAAAGATCATATTCTCCAAATCCACTCGATGATTCTTGCCTTATAAAGTGGAAGATAAAGTCTGGCTCAAGGCAACTCATCTCCACCTTCATTACTCCTCCAGGAAACTCTCACCCAAGCAATTAGGTCCTTCTGAAATTGTTCACATCTTATTCCCCCTCACCTATCAACTCCAACTCCCAAGTACCTGGAAGATACATGACATTTTCCATGCCTCTCTCTTATTGTTTCATTGCTCCACTGAAACTCATGGACCTTTCTTTTCTGAACCTCCATCTGACATTATCAATAATGAAGAAAAGTACAAGGTGGACATAAAGGCCCCAAAGCTACATGATTGTACCTGACTTCCTGGAAGGGATATTCTTCAGCAGAGAACACCTGGGAACCCAAATCTAACCTCCAACACTCTGCCTCCATCCTCTCCTCTTGTAAACAGCATCACCATCTTTGATAAGGCAGATTTCCCTTTGCTCTATGGTCTCTTGATGAGTATCTTGCAAATGAAAGTCACCTTTACAATGTCTTTCCTATCCTCTACCATCATCTCCTCTTCACAATCCACTCCTAGTTCTCCCCTTTGCTCCCAAAATGTCTATCCAATGTTCCTTCCCACTCACACCACCCATCTCTTATATGTTGCCATTATTGATACCCCTCATATTCTTTTTGCCTTTGAAGACAACCTGCTCTATTATAACAATGTCATTATGCACAAACTTATTCATCTCTTTCATGACATCTCTTCTGCCCAATGTCTTCAATCTTCTGAAACCAATGTGATCCCTCTCCATTTTGCCTTAGAAGCTCTTCCCACTCATATCCTAACCATCCTCCACCTTCATGGCTTTTCTAATTTTGTGGAATCTCTTGCATCTACTATTATTTATCCAACCTTCCATCATATTTTCTTGTCCTTACTGCAGAACCAATGTGACTCCTACTTGGAACATGTCAACTAGTTCATTCTCCACTCTCCCCATCTCATACTTCCACTTTCCATTCCCTCTCCATCTCTTGAATTCCATCTTTCATCCCCTCCATTGTCTGAAACCTCTACCACCATTGAATCCAACTCCAAATTTGATGATGCTTATGAACCTCCTACTATCCCAATCTCCACCAAACAAGCTTGAATTATCACTCTCCCCAATGGTAGTCATGCCCTTTCTTCTACTTGTATTCTTTCTTGAGTGGAACCTCATCGTACTCCTCCCACATCCATGACTACAACCTGTTTTCAATGTCATTGTGCTGGTCACTATTGCAAAAATTGTGTCAAGTACTTCTGCCCCCACTGCCATGTCACTGCCCCCAGCCATGCATCTCGTCAATGTCTCGTTCACCAATATGACTACTGTCACAATTAGGGCCACACTAATCAAGCATGTCCCCATCAAAACTGCAGCATTTGTTCTCAAGCTGGGCACATCATTAGTGACTGTCCATTTGAATGCTTTCCCCTTCACAGGCAATGGCCATGTTTGGAGGACCATCTTCATCGGAAGTTTAGTCCTTGGGTCAATAGAGGCCTTTTGATTGAATCTGGGATTCAACTGTACTGTGGGGGTAATGTTACAATTTTGCTTCCTTTCCTTCACATCCTTCTCTTCCTCTATTATTCTCCAAACCATTCCTGAAGAGGCACAATGTACTCCATGGAGGGATTCATCCTCATTTCCAGTTGTAACTCTGTTTCTCTTCTTTGTCTTTGATCAGACCTACTCCTCCTTCACTAATTCTCTTATGTCAGCTAGTGTTCTTCGATGTTCTACCACATTCCACACTTTTCCACCAGATTCTTTTCATCTTGGTCTGTGCATGTCTATTTTTTGTATAAATACTGTCACACATCCTTTGTATGCCTCACTCTTGATCTATGCAACACAAGCATAATGTTAAGTCTCAATCCTTCAAGTCCTTTGAGCTATCCTCATTCAAGTCCTAAGCTTGAATCCTAGTCTTCCTCGTTGTCTCTTGAAAGCCAACTCTTTAGAGGTCAGTCTCTCCATGAATATCATCTGAGGACATTGTCAAGTAAGCAGACATTGGTGTATGCTTCATGTAACATCAACCATGATGTGGAATATAAACAGTATCCATGCATACCAATATGGGTGAGTGTGTTCATCTTCCTTTGATAGCAACATTAAATCATGAATCATATGTTCTTTCATCCTCTTTCCAACTACACTTGTCCTCACAGACAAGTGCTCACCTGTATTATATACATTCGAGCATTTAGGATTATTGTCTGCTCTCTCCTCCTTTTTTGTTGTCTTCCTTACTATGCTGATGTTTCAGACTTTGATTCCACATGATACAGCACACATGCATGTATATGTCTTCATATGTGTCTTCATTCCTTTCTTGCCAGACTGTGACATGATAACATGTCAGCTTGCTACATGTTTACTACAGTGCAGTACTGCACTTTCTTTCATATCCATTCTGGGGCTATTCTTGACTGCATGATGTGTGGTCTGTGCTCAGACCCCATCTGTATATAAACTGTAGTTTAGCAACTGCATTTGGCAGTCTTATTCATTTGGTCATTGCATTCAGCCTTGGCTTGAGCATGACTTAAGGGTTCAACCTTGTCTCTATCTTTGTGCATTCATCATCATGCTTGAGTGCTATCATCATCATCCTTGCTATCACCTTTTTACTCTCTCTGAGTCTGCACCATTGTCTTGCCCTTAAGGTTTGGCTTCAGAGTTTGGCTTGTGCAACACTTGAATAAGACTTCATACTTGAGCACAAGACTGTCCAATGTACCAGACGATTGTTATCCCTATCAAGAATCTCCCTAGAGTTTGGTTGGAAGATACTGAACAGTAAGGATGATGTCAGGATTAGAAAGGAAAAATCTGTGCAACATGGACGATTTGAAGAAGTCCCTATGCAATGCCAAAGAAGAAAAGAGCATCCACAAGCTCTATAAAAAGATAGCCAATTCAGGGAAATGGGCTGGTGATAAAGAGAAGTTTCACCTTTAGAGGACCAAGTTACATCTCTGGGTAGCTACTTGATTGTTGAAGAATGCCATTCATTCTTCTCTTGAATCCCCCACTTCCTCTACCACCTGGACTGTTCCACCTAACTGTATGCCCAGCACACTGACAATGGGAGGACAAATGGTTCTCCCAGTTAATGAGAGATATTTGCAAGGAGCCATATGAGGAAGTTTGTCCCTCCAAGCCTTACTAGATTCTGGAGCATCAAGTATGTTCATCAATCAATGATTTTGCCTTCAAAAGGGGATTTGCATGATGCCAGTTCTACATGTCATTAATGTGCACAACACTGATGGCACTCCAGGATCAATTGGTAAAATTACACATAAAGTGAAACTCTTTCTCGACATGCATGGACATTCCAAATACATTGACACCTATGTTTCCATTCTAGTGTCACATTCTATGTTCATCAGATATGACTGGCTTTATTGCCATAATCCTGAGATCAATTGGATAATGGGTGGAATGTTTTTTAACCATTGTGGTGTCTTTTGTCAGATAAAATCTAGAGAATGCATCTAGCCTTCCATGCTTATGAGGAGTATTGAATCTGGTCTCAAAGAAAAGGTTCCAGTACAGTATCATGAATTTCTTAACATCTTTTTCCAGCAGGAATCCGAATGAATGCCAGTCTGCAAACCATGGGACCATGCAATCGACCTAAAATCCAACTTGTACTGAAGAAGGGTAGGGTCATCCCACTATCAGATGTTGAAATGGAAGAAGTCTGGATGTTTATCAATAAGGAACTCAAAAAGGGGTATATATGTCCATTAAAGTCACCTCAAACCTCCCTGGTATTCTTTATCCCTAAGAAGACAGGCAACAAGCAACTAGTCATAACTATCGCTACTTGAATGAAGGGACTGTCAAAAATGCCTACCTGCTTCCTCTTATTCTGCAGTTAATTGATCGTTTAAAAGTGCTGACTTGTTTACAACTATGGACTTATGTTGGAGTTTCAACAATATTTGTATCAAGGAAGGAGACAAATGGAAGGGAGGTTTTGTTACCTCTATTGGTTCATACAAACCAACAGTGATGTACTTTAGCACGACTAACCCCCCTTCCATGTTCCAACAGATGATGAATAATATTTTCAATGACATGTATATGGTTGTCATTATCTTTATGGATGATTGTATGGTCTTTACTAAGGGACAGATGCTAACATTTCATAAGGATATGGTAAAGGAAGTTTTGCAGCATCTTTGCAAAAACAATCTCTATGTCAAGCTGGAGAAGTGTCATTTCGAGCAAAAGAAGGTCGACTTCCTTGGTATGGTCATTTCTCATGACAGTGTCGAAAGGCAAGGTAAGAAAGTTGCCGGAGTGCTGGACTGGCTGACCCCCATGCACTTGAAACAAGTGCAGGGCTTCTTGGGACTTTGTAATTATTATTATCATTTTATTCCTAACTTTGCAGATTTGGCTCAACTATAGAATGATCTCACCAAAAAGGCCACTCCTTTCAAATGGAGAACATTGCAGCAACAAGCATTTGAAAACCTTGAAAAGGAATTCACAAAGCTGACATTATTGGCATATCCTAATCAAAACAAGGAGATGTGCATCAAAACCAATGCTAGTGACATCGTGACTGGTGGTGTTCTATCTATCAAAGGTGATGATGATGTATGGTGACCCTGTGCCTTCATTTTCCATTCCTTTGACACACATGAGGATAATTATCCTATTTATGACAAAGAACTTTTGGCAGTGATCTGACCATTGACAGAATGGCAACACTACCTTCTAGAACATCCTACATTTGAAATCTGGACAGATCACAAGAACCTCAAGTATTGGAAGAAGCTGCAAATGCTATTACAGTGGCAGGCCAGGTGGCATGCACTGCTGCCAGAATTCAACTACATTATGTGCTACAAGCCTGGAACTTCCAATGGATGAGTGAATGCCTTTTCAAAACAACTGGATCATGGTGACACTGTTCAGGATCATAATACTAACATTACCTTGTTCTCTGAAACAGTATTTGCAAAAGAGTGCATTTTATTGTCAATGTTCTATGAAAGTCTTCAAGAAGAATCTGAAAAGATGCAATTCATAGGTATGACTATGATGAACACAAACATGTGTTACATAACAAACGGGAAAAGATTTTCATTCCACCATCTTTGTGCATGAAACTACTAAACATGTGTCACAACTCCCCCATTGCAGGTCATGCAGGCCAAGCTCACACCATCCACCTTCTTTCTCAATATTTCTCTTGGCCTAGTGTTACATGCAATACCAAACTCTACATAGAACACTGCCACATGTGCGCCCTCATGAAGGGAAAGCAAAAGGCACTGGCAGGCAAGCTTTTTCCTCTTTCTTCACCAAAGCATCCTTGGGAAGATCTTTCAGTTGATTTTGTTTCTGCTTTCCCTTCATCAAAAGGATCTGATTTGGTTTGTGTTGTTGTGGACCATTTCTTGAAGGTGGTTGTTTTCATCCCGTGTGAAAAGATGATTTCATCAAAAGATTTCGCTAAATTATTCTTGGACCACATTTGGTGCATCCATGGGATTCCATGTTCTCTAGTTTCGGATAGGGGCCCCCAATTTGTCTTGGACTTTACTATAGAGCTTTGTCAGTTGTTGGGTATTTTGCAATGCCTCTCCACAGCCAACCACCCTCAAATAGATGGGCAAACCAAGCGTCTCAACCAAGAACTTGAACAATACTAGCACACTTATGTGGCCAAGTGACAAGAAGATCAGTTGATTGGTTGAAAATCACACAATTCCAGCATAATAATGCCCTTACATCTTTGACTGGTACTATCCCCTTTGCCATTACATGCAATTATTGTTCTTGTTTGGGTTTCGAAGGAAATGCCAAGTCTCTGGCAGGCTCATATGGAAAAGAGTTGGGAAAGGCACATAGCAAGGTGGAGCAGGCTCTGGAGGACACTTGCCAATGAATGATGGCTTTGGCCAATCGAAAGCACTTGGAAGCCCCTGACTACTCAGTAGGTGATAAAGTCTGGCTATCCACTGAGCATCTCTGACTTCCATATGTGGCAAGGAAGCTCATGCAGAAATGGATCAGACCTTACACCATCAAACAAGTCATGCCAAACACTATGGAGGTTATTTTGCCAAAAGCAGTATGAATTTATCCAACAGTCAACATGTCCCAGGTGAAACAATATCAAGATACTCTCCCAGGTCAGAAACCACTTAGACTAGATGCTGTAGAAGTCTCAGATGAGGGATACAAAGAGTACAAGGTTGAGAAGATTGTGGCATCCTGGATGAACTGGCAGAAACTTGAGTACTTGGTGCATTGGTGAGGATGGGATGACAAGTCTGATCAGACTTGGAAACCTGAGGCAAATCTCATGCATGCTGCAGATGCTATCAAGGACTTTCATGCACAGCAACCTTCAGCGCCATGAAAGTTACATGGCATCTCCACATTGGATTTCTTTAGCCTTTTTAGGATGTGCCCTGATGCCTGTGACACTCATAGTAGCATCACACACCTCAATTATGAAGCTGTGCCATGATGTGGTGTCATCAGGCATATTTCTTATCTTGGGCCACCCCTTCCTGCCATAATATAATTCGACCACTCTTCCCTTCATCTTCATTATTCCTACCTGTCATGTTGAATCTTCTCCTCCTCCTCTTGTCCCTCACCACCATTTCCTCTCTTTTCACCTTCATCTCCCTCCTCTTCTTCATCTTCTCAATTTATCTTTATCTCCTCCACTTCCTCACCCTCGCCCTCCATAATGCCTGGCTAACTGAACCCTTTGTCACTCACACCCATCCTGAGCCACCAGAAGACAAGTGCTCACCTGTATTATATACATTCAAGCATTTAGGACTATTGTCTGAACATTCCTTCTTTTTTGTTGTCTTCCTTACTATGCTGATGTTTCAGACTTTGATTCCACATGATACAGCACATGTGCATGTACATGTCTTCATATGTGTCTTCTTTCCTTTCTCACCAGACTTTGACATGGTAACATGTCAGCTTGCTACATGTTTACTATAGTGCAGTACTGCACTTTCCTTTCATACTCATTCTGGGGCTGTTCCTGACTGCATACTACATGGTCTTTGCTCAGACCCCATCTGTATAAACTGTAGTTTAGCAACTGCAATCAGCAGTCTTATTCAGTTGGTCATTGCATTCAGCCTCGGCTTGAGCATGACTTAAGGATTCAACCTTGTCTCTATCTTTGTGCATTTAGCATCATGCTTGATTGCTATCATCATCATCCTTGCTATCACCTTTTTACTCTCTCTGAGTCTGCACCATTGTCTTGCCCTTAAGGTTTGGCTTTGGAGTTTGGCTTGTGCAACACATTATATCCAGTCAGGTATGAGGGTTGATCATATCCTATTCACACCAAAGGTCATATGTTGTGTAGTTCACCCTTGTTGTCATGAAAGAGAATACAGCAACAGTCTTCATCTGAAAATTCATACTCATCACCATCATATGTGAGACCATGAAATCATATCAAAAGGTAATCTTTGAGATGGGGAATGAAGTTCTGTCATACAATCATCCCACTTGACAAAAACATGAGTGTGTGTAGCTTACCTCTACTGATGGGTCATCCACTTGTTTTCTTGACCAGGTAGTGAGATTGTAACTATCATGAGAGAAATCTGCAATATAGTGATGCTCCATAGGGGAGGTTTGTGTGTGGGATGGTTGAGGCATAGAATCCAGGTCTTGCTTATTGAGCACTTTGCATGCATCATTCACCTTTCAAACAAAGCATTCCATTGCCTCCTGGTTTGCTATACTCATCACCATTGTTTTCTTCTTCTTTTCTAAACATGGAAACTCCCATTTTGAGTACTGGTGCTCAAGTTCACACTATTGGCTTGTGTGAGTGTTCAGATCTGTTACCAGGTTCAGAAATTACTGTACTGTTTGTGTTGTATAGCTGTCTGTTGTTCCATATTCTCAAATCATCATCAGATAATCTCCAAGCACATGGGACTTGTATGTTGATAGATTGAGTTTCTTTATCTTTGCCCTTGATGTGACCATGCATGGCTGTGACTCTCCTGATGTCTAAGCTAGTTTTGTGAATTGAAATCATATCTGTGCAGCACTTTCATGAGAAAGTTCAGTTGTCACATATGAGGAACAGATAAACTCCTGAAATCTGTTCATGACATGGCCAAGAGCAACTATTGCAATATCTGAGAATTTGAGAGTGTTGTCCATATGTATTCGAAGTTTGTGAGGGCATGCCATGTTTCCAAATTGAACAAAAGGTCCAAAATGACATTGTTATGATCAGGATCAGGAGGCAGGAGATCTTCAAATACTGGCAAAGCATACTATGGAATTTTTAACAAGAGCCAAAATAAAGAGAATATGGAAAATATATGTATCTGGAGAAGGTTCTCATAGTCTCATGCAGCCAATCTCTTCATTGAAGACATGTTCTTGTGAAATTTGTGAATTGTCCTACATCCAAAAGTTGGTATTTTTTGATATATAATATGATGGTACATTAGTACAATCATGAAAATACTACCAGGAATGTACTGTCTGTTAAGTTGTTGGACTCCCATTCTATTTGTGGCTTGTAGGATGCACAGTAGATGTGTTAAATTCACCTTCCACACACCTAGTTCAAATTTGTATAAAAGGTCAACAACAAAGATTCAGAAAAATTGAAAAGTCTGCTTGGGCTCAGATAGTCACTCAGAGAAGGCATCCTGAAAATCTGTTAGAGGCAGAAGCAAGCACACCAGTGTGAGTGTACACTTACACATGTAGGGACAAAGGAATCCTTCTTGAGAAGATCATTGACCAGCTTTCTGGTGAGTCACTTTCCCTCCTTGAAGATTAGCTTGCATCCCTTTTTGATATGCCTGCAGTAATCCCTAGTATTGACTCTTAGGTTTGCTTTGCATGTGTTCATGTCTGCATGCTTTCCCATGTCATGAATGTCAACTTTTTTGACTTGGCAGCATGGACAAGGGCACTCATCCAGGAGCTTGATGCAAGCAAGCAAGATTCTAATCTTCAATCAGCAAGGCTCTGAAATAAAAAAGCTTAATATGTACTTTTCAGGATAATCTGCAGAGTATGTAAAAAATTGAGGGAAAACTTGGTGGGTGATGCCATCAAAACAATGGAGTGTGATTCTAATCTTGTATGCATTGACAAATTTACTGTCAAGGAGTAATTTCCATATTTCATGCATTAGCTTGCACTTACAATGGATATATATTTCATCAGTCAATGCCTCATCACCATGGTGCACATGCAACATATATTGGTCTTGAAAGTTATTAGGTAACTGTAAATCCAAATCATTTAGACTGCAGGAATAAAGCTTATTTAAAGACATATTGCAGGTATGTATGTGACATGATGACAAGCACCTGAAGTTGGTCATCCATGCACATACTTTGACTTGTTGCCAAAAAAATAGGTAGACTGACCAAAGAGCAATGTCTCCAAAATTTGCCAGTTGAGTTGCATCCAACCAAACCATCAGTGGAACCACAATCCATTCAAGATCATCTCCAGGTTCTCTTTGGCATATATTGAGTGCCTTGTAAGCAGCAAGAACCAGAGAAGACAAGTAAGCTTCAGAATAAACCTTTTGTACTCATCCATCAGCAGTTTTCCAAAACTCTCCAAATAGGGTCAAATGAAAATGATTTGTAGCAGTGATGTTTCTGAATGTAGATTTGATGATGTCAGTGATCGATCAGTGGATAATGTTGTCAATAGTGATGTTAGTATATTAAAATCATATTCAGATAGATATTGGACTCATTTCTTGGGTAGAAGAATCCTTATAGCATGGTTTTTCCAACCATATCCTTTCCAAAATGGATTTGACTGATCTTTGAGGTATTCCATGACTAGTTTATATTCCTTCTCATATGAGAAAGGCAGTTCCAAAGTGCAAAAACATGCATCATTGAGATATAATGCTACAAGTCACTCCAGCTCGATAATTGATTTGCTATAGAGCCTGAATAATAATAGCACATCAGTAGCCCTGCAGTTGGACCACTGAATGCTGAAAACAGGTTGTCATGAGAGATTTCTGCAGGAAGTATTAGATTTCAAGCAAGCAACATTCCATGTATAGACTTTTGTTCTAAAGTTGGTGCATCAGTGACTGACATGAGGTCATCTTTGCTATTCAGAATATAGCTCAGTCACATTGGATAGACATGAAACAGGCCCATAGAGTTGGGCTCTGTCTGCCATTGCTTTAGGAATGGTTGTTGTGTGTGCAATGATGTCGAAACAGTAGCAAGATGGAGTGCTTGGCAAAGCCCTGTATGTTTACCAGGCAAATAGTTGATATAATAAGCTGGTAGCCATATTTGACAACAAGAGCATACAGAGATAACTGGGGGTGGTGAAGCATCTGCCCTGCCCTCATTGATAATCTCATCATAACACTAGAATCCAAGTAAATAATATAAATCTGAAATAGCAAGGTAAACAAGATAAGTGACATTACCTTGTTGAGCAATGGGACATCCAGTGGCTCAGGCCATGATATATCATCTATAGAACCTTCTCTTAGAGATTAGAGATTGTTTGGGCCAATAGAGTGATTTGATCTCATGTGTTTGTGCCTAATCTTTTCCTGCTGATGCTCCAAAAACAACACATCAGTTCATTCTTTGTTTTTCTTACATAAAGCTTCATGGACTTTGAGGGCTCGATGGGTACAGAAATTCTTGTCATACTCAAAGCAAGCAAGACTAGAGCTCATGTGGGGTGTTTGATGCATTCCAATGGCAGATTGATGATAAATGTAATATATTTGGCCCATAATGCAACACAGATCAAGAAACATCAAAGAATTCTGGTGCATGGTCATATTACTAACATAATTTGGTTATGTCAAATGCAATCAACTTATCACAATTGATTGAAAAATGGGCCAGGCTGGAGTTTGAACCCAAAACCTCCTGAATATATACCAGATGCTCTAACCACTGAGCCATCTAGCCATTGGGATCAACTGGAAGGTCCAACTTAAGTGGCTTACAGCATGTTTGCCTGATGCACTAGTTATGGACATGCTACTAGGGGGAATTGAATGGCAACTGGGCACTTATATCAATTTTGACAATTACTAGTTTTGAGGATAAACCTCTTTTGATCCACAACTCTGTCTCATCATGTCATGATCAGACAGCTCTAACTCTGAGGAGTCTCAAGTCTGCAACCAGAGATTGTCCAGCAAATATCACAGATGAAATTTCTCTCAAAAGAACAAGAAGAAATTGAACACCTCAAGGTGCTGGTAAAGTTCCCAGTCATCATTGCTAACACCCTACTATGCTGAAGAAATTCAGAAAACAAGCCCAAAAGGAAGACAGCAACTCATCTGTGGAAGATGAAGACAGCAACTCTGAAAATGACAACTATGAAGAGTACCTGGCTGGTGCATGTGCAGTAGCATGCTGTAATGACATGTTTTGTGACACAAATACTGTTATTAAGGTAGTCCTTTACCTCCAGCAAAATGATGCATCACATTCTGGTGATCTGGATGCAAACAAGAAAGACCAGGCACAATGCAAAGCTTACCTGAGGAAAATATAAGTTGATATCTGGATATTTCTGCATACAAGTTTACTGCAATGCATATAGACCTCCAAATATGATCAAATGGCACAAGACATCCTACCAAATCCTGACCCATTTTGCACCTGCACTCAAGATGTTGCTTGACAATCCCTCAAAGAAGAAAGAGCTTCAGAGAGTGATCAAACAGGTGATATTTACAGCATATACTCACCTATCTTACTGTTTAACAATTGTAGATTAACATGAATCAGAGTGTGGCAGAAATTTGAAAGCAGTAAAATTACAATGAATGCCCTGGTATTCCCTGCATTTTTCTGGGAAGAGAATGACAAGAGAATTGATGAGGAAGACATGACAATAGGCTTATTGTGGAATCATTCCTTAGAAAATAGAAAGGGTGAGCCTTACTTGATTGTGGTTCTATGCTAACTACTAGTTTTATGCATCTAGCTCATTTGCCACCTTTACACTGGGCCATCAACTAGCTTTGGTGATGATCTACATGGGGCACATCCATGCAACACAGAATTGCATGGATTGGATAGGGAGCACCCCATGCCACTTACACATGTATTCAGGTATGGAACAAAATGGACTGTGCTGATGGCAAAACAACTGGTTCTAGGGACATTTTACCATTAGCTCTCAAAGCCAATGGATGGAGAATGAGGGAGATTACAGCTATTAAATGCTATATTACACAATCATCAATGAGATTGAGAATTCTCTTGATGTCAAGTGGATAGAATCTCTTCTTTGATGCTACAACATATGAGTTGAATACTCATCCTTAATGAATAATACCTGTTATCTTTCTTCCAGGATTCTCTTCAAGAATGAGAATGGGTGTTTGATCAGCTCTGAAGTGAACTCTAACCACTATGTGACATCAAATGAATTTCTCGCCAAGATGCATGCACAGGCAAAGGCATGTTATATGCTGTATCAACAAGGTCAAGCACTCAACCTGTTGAAGCCGAAAACCACCAAGTTCTTCCCATACCATTGGACACCACAGAGTCTCCACCAGAAAGACTCCATACCTCCTTACCTGGTCTATCTTCCATGGTAGTGGAACATCACCTTCTCACTCCCATCAATATCGGACCCATTGGCAATGCATCTGTCACCTGTCATTAACCCAATTTGTGAGGCTGAACCTCAGGCTCAGATGTAAGACTTGGAGCCATCAAAAATCAACAAGGCCACAGTTATCCTGTCTGGAAGCAAACTGTCTTCTGTGGCAAATGATCTTTATGCTGAGGAGAGGGCACCAAACATAAAGAAGACAACTAGTTCAAATCAGAAAGGCAAGAAACAAGCCCATGATGAATCTGGCCCACACTGTCAGAGCAAGCAGCAAAACAGGAAACAATACTGATATAGTACAGTAAGTGGATTAATTAGCTTTACAATCCCCCAGGTGTGGTCCTCCTGTTCATGCTCAGTTATAGTCCTTGTCATTCTTGCTTGCTCTCTGGTCATTGTCATTCTTCCTCCTTGGTCATCATTGTTCTTGCTTGCTCTCTCAATGTTATTCTTGCTTGCTCATCCTCCATCATTCCTGCTCACTCTCCAGTTATCATCATTCTTGCTTGCTCTCTGGTCATCGTTATTCTTGCTCACTGTCCTCCATCATTCCTGCCCACTTGTCCCTGGTCATTCTTGCTTGCTCTCTGGTCATTGTCATTCTTGCTACTTGGTCATCATTGTTCTTGCTTGCTCTCTCATTGTCATTCTTGCTTGCTCATCCTCCATCATTCCTGCTCACTCTCCAGTCATCATCATTCTTGCTTGCTTGTCCTTGGTCATTCTTGCTTGCTCTCTGGTCATCATTATTCTTGCTCACTATCCTCCATCATTCCTGCCCACTCGTCCTTGGTCATTCTTGCTTGCTCTTTGGTTGTCATCATTGTTGCTCACTCACTAGTCCCAGATTGGTAGGCATCTGACTTTCAAGTGTCATCCATATCCATGTATTCATGTCTTGGGCATTGTTGTTTATATCCATGTATATCATTACCTGTCATTACAAGAAATACAAATCATGTTGTGTCATGATACATCAGGATCTATATGTGCTATTGGAATATATCTACAGATGTCTGAGACCCAGCATAAATCAGTGATCACTATCTGAATATTTGCCATCCATCTAAAAGTAAGTTTTACTGTATTGCCTGACAGAACATACAATAAATATGATAGTAATGACAGGTCTGACAGTGTAGATACCATACAATATAACCATATCTGGTCATGTCTTTTTTCTACAACTTTTGTGATGTACATGTATCAATCACCAGACTGTGAGGCCAAATTGTGGCTGGTCAGAAATCATCAAAAACTTGAAATATTCCCTGATTTCTTCCCAATTTCTTCCCAATAGTTGTTTGGCTGATTATCAGTAGAATAATGCTCTTTTCAATGATTATTTGCTGGTGATTTTGATTACAAATTCATACATAGACCTAATATGGTAGCTTTCTTGCCTCTATGCTGCTGCGATACTATTGCCCACCCAGTATCCGTACACATCATGTCACCCTTGATCCATATCTTCTCCTCCCTTGCAAGCTTCCTGTTGGCCATAGACAACACATTATCAACCCTCCGATTGACAGGGATGCAAAAGGAGCCCTCCAATAAGTGCAAACAAGCCAGGAATTTGTTAGACACATCTGTTCAAGCCAAGGTAACTGAAAGTGCTGGAGTGGGTGCTAGGTTCAAGAACTCTTTCTCAAAAGGATCTGTATCCACTGGAAATGGCATGTCAACTGGAATCACCAAGCCTTATGATGCTGCAACCATGTACCTTGGATCAATCCCTCTGCACCCTCCCTAGTCATATGAAAGTCTTCTGCCTAAACACCAACACTATGCATGTTTTTGGCAGGCTACCAAACCTCCTGAGGAACTGGCTCATAGTCCCCCACCAAGTATTGCAGCATCCAGAACCAAAATGGATACAAGATTTTCAGATGCATGTCTTGATCCTGCAATAATTGAATCTGATTTGATCATCTCATCCCTTGTAAAGGCAAATACCAGTAAACAATCTGGAACTATCAAACAACTTAATGACACCATACCGATATGCCCTGCCCCTGCAAGCTGATTCTTGCTTACAACTTCCAAGTGCATTGCTATACCATCAAACTCAACAGTGGCAAACTTGTAGGCAGCTTTTTCAAATGGACCTAAGAGCATACAATCAGTCTTGAATGGAAAGGCCACTGCCATACCAAAGTGGTTGACAGATGTGATTACCCAGCTTGAAGGAGAAGCCCAGAGAATGCAGGAAGAAGTCAATAACACCCAACATACAATCCAAGACCAGAATGATGAGATCAAGATGCTCTGTGATGAGATAGCAACCCTGCATGAAGTAGATCAGAACACAAAGGATGTGGGGGAGATCCATACTGATCTTCAAGGCCTCTTTTTGACAGTCATGGAGGTGGTTGGCAAGCTCAAGATGATCAGTGCAGCTCCTCTGAATCTTGACAATGTGAAACCAATTGTTGCAAAACTGATTGCTGGAAAGAGGCATTGAGGCAAACAATCTGCTACAGGCAAAGTGACCTCCTTTGTGAACAAAAGAGACAATACATGGAATGTAAGTGTGCTCAGCAGTATGCATTTTGGAGTATTTACTTGCAATTAGACTGCTGCTCAACAATGCTTCCTGAAAGCTGTCAGGTTCAATGCAGCATGTGAAATCAAGAAGTTGCACCTACATGCTGATGGAGCTCAGATCAAAGACAACCAGGTTAGACCAGATTTCATGAAGGATAACTCAGCTTGGCATGCTGTGATGGTCACCTAGGTTGTAAACAACATTTGAACCTTGCAACTGATGATCATGCTCAAATTGTTTGAAGAAAAGAAGGAAAGTATCTTTGAGCAGCTGCACAAGGTATTTAAACATTATGCCAAAGAGTATTGTAACTTGAATGGCATGACACTCACCCATGGTGCCAAGCTAAAAGGGAAGTCAAGTGCACAGATGACGTGTCAGGATGGTAGAAAGTGAACAGTAAGTGGAATGTGAACTATGCTATGGCAGTAGAGACTTACCAGAAGACAGAAAGCTGAGGAGCATGTTGCCATCCATGATCAATCCAAGCTTCAGGAAACAGGATGGGACTTCTTGTTCTCATACCATTGTCAGTTGACAGATGAGAGTGCAGATGAGGATGAACTTGGAGGGATTGACCCCAGGACAGATAATGAGCAAGAGGTGAATAGTAAAGCAAAGCCAGTGGCTAAGCGTAAGGCACCATCAAAAATTTTTTTTCCATGGATTACAAGGCATCCAGCATATAGGGCCAATCTGGTGGATTCCTATCATTACCTGCAACTGACAAGTACACTCATTGGGAAAATGAGGTCAATGATGCTGTAGGATATGATGAGCTTGTAAACAAGGCAAAGTCATCATATCATGAGCACATGATTGGCAGTCCTCAAGAAAAAGACCTACCTATGTTCAAGAGTGGCCCAAGGATTCCAAAGGGTGAAATTGATGGGATATGGTTAGCCACCCACCCACAGGATGGGTTCTGGTATATTCCAATGCCTGGTTTATCAGTTAATAGGTTAGGGCTTGTAACAAACACAACTCACCTTATACAGATGAAGAACTGGGGCATGAAAACATGGATGTAGACATAATGATGGATGGATACAATGAAAACAATAACAATCAAGAGGAAGAGGGAAACAAAGATGAAGATGAAGATGAAGAGAGATGAGGGCAATGAAGTGTTCAACTAACTGCCTTACAAATCATTAATTGCACAAAATGCTACCGTTGTGCCTCACTGCTCTTTATACTCTGTTTGTACATCAGCTTCTGGGCCTGTCTGAGAGCAAACTTGTCAGCATAACTGATGCACAATGTGTGTGCTACATACATGATCAAAAGTGATTGTAACCCATATATTCTGGCACATGACACAAATTGGTGCAAGGACAAAGTGTTCAGAAAGAGATGTAATTGGTATGATGCAATCAGGGCCAAGGAGATCTGCATGCCACTGAGAAATGCCAAGGTCAGTAGCCCTGCATTAAATCAAGGTTTTGTACATGCAATGTGAGATATGAAGTAACTTACCACATCTCCCATGGGAACTCAGGCAAATTATCATCCTGACAAAAGCACCTGAAAATTGCAATGTGGGCAACAAGGAGGTCTGTGTCATTTCAACACCTATGCTTGACTGCAAGTAGGTGCTGGATTTCAACAGGTTCCTGTCCATTGATGTAGGTGTATCATGCTGACTTTCCTCAATGAAGAGTGGCAGCACCATAGCAAAGGCCATTGAGCCAGAGATGAGAGAAAACCTTGACATTACCCATGAAGTTTTCATTGTTAGGGAGGACATTTGTACTCCACTGTAAAACCACAATGTTGTGCCACAGATCACAGACATAAGTATAGATGTCATAAAGATTCTGGCTGATTTCCTTGAGTGATACCTGCCATGAGTGATTGGTGAACTTGAGCTGTCCTATGAGGACAATCAGATGTGAAATATAGAGTAATGGATCATTACCTTGTAGTCCATTAAGCACCGTGCCTTGTTGATCCTTTTGATGAGTTTTAGAACAGTTACAAAGCAAGCAGAGAGAATCTTCATTGTCTTCTGTCTTGTTGGGGATAGCCTCTATATGAAGAATCTAAGTTGTGCCTGTTAGTAATGTAGGCCATGGCAGAAGTGTGACCTTACAAGTTCATGAATGAACATAATGCTTCACCAACAGCACATCAGTGTTGCTTCAAGCTCACTGCCTGTATGTTAATTATGATTGAGAGAACTAAGTCAACCATTGTGACATTCATAAGGAGAAATGCCCATATTGCATAGCATGGTCCGAAGCGATAAAGTTGAAATTGAAGATGGTTGACAAGGTGAAAGTATGGCATCAAATGACAGCCCATGCATGCCTAGGATTGACAGGCATATGATAACATGGTGCAACCTTGATATATCCTGTGGACTCAATGAGCATGAAGACAGAATGCATACAGCAGCAGAAAACTCTGGATCACATGATAATGTTGGCAATAGTTTCGGTCCATTTTGGCATTGTGAGCATGGTCTACTTCTGCTTCAGTGGGCTCATGATCCTTGAATAGAAGATATGCAGACCATTGCAAGCAATCCAGTTCTGATGCTCAAAGAATGGACCTTTTCTGCAAGACTCTACTCCCTTCCTCTGTTGATTGCATGTCTGTTTTGTGAATTCATGAAACAGATGTAGATGATGGTGGCAGACAGGGCATTCAAGGAAATTGTTCCTTCATCCACATTACTGTTGGATGCAATGAAGTGCTGGGCTGCAGTCATTGTAGATGACATGCTATTCAACACCACATTCAAAGCTTTGAATGCTGAGTTGGAGAATATACAGGACATGGTCCATGGTTGGCAGGGTCCCAGATCAATGTCCTTTGTGGATTGTATGAAGATCTACTTCCCTTCTTAGGACTCTTCCATCAAGAATGAATCCCTCGTTGGAACAACAATGGATATATCAAATGATACCATGATCTTTTGGAGGAGTAAAATAAATGGCAACAATTGATCTCAGTGATGCTCTTGCTTCTATCTTTGCTGAGCTGCAGTGCCTTCCTGTAAGTGAAAACATGATGAAGAAAAGCAATGGATTTGTCTGGAAGATCAAGCAGAATGCCTATATCTTTGTGATCAACTCCAAGATGGAGAGCTTGGGCAAGGAAACCAGCAATGCTCAAAGGCCTCTTGTTTATCATCCAAGTCAGGGTTTCAAGCCTGGAAAGGTATTCAAGGAGGAATTATGGAGGTTAAGTGAATTTAATGGTTTGGCCAGCAGGAAGAATAAGACTAACAGGCAAAAGAGAAATGCCTTGGGGAAATATTTTTCAGCTGCCAGAAAAAAACAAGAGAAAACCACCCCCTCTACATCCTAGGACCATACAGCAGAAGATCACTACTGCAGATACAACTTCCAAAATAATATTTAGGGGCACCAAGTGTAAGGCATCATGTTTGAGTTTTGGAAGTGATGTAGATTCTGAGGAAAAGGAGAATGATATGATGGATGACATTGACATGAAAGATGAGGATGATATGGACATAGACTAGTTTAGTATACTTCATGAGTGTGTGAAGAGATACCTTGAATGAACTTAGGATTATTCTGCATTCATCAAAGCAACTATGCATATGGGTAGATATCCAATGGAACCTTTATGATAATAGATATACCATTCATTGGTAATGGTCTTTTACTATTACATTTCTATGACCTGGAAACATGACCACTGGGTATGTATGACCATTTAAACACCTTCATGGATACTGTTATCTTTCCAGATGGCTCTTTTTGACATCACTCTTGTTGTTCATATAAATTTCAGCATGACATCCCTGTGTTTCAGAGGGCACTTATATGCTCTGAAGGCACTGATTACAGTCCGAAGACCTGCTGTAATTTATTTATTTGGATGCTGTACACTATCACCACCCCCCTTCTTCCCATGATTGTCTGATATAAGATCTGAGATGCATGGCAGCCATCAAATGTGTCCCAGAGGCTGCTTGTACATTCCAAAGCCTCTGGTAGATGTCCTGACATCCACTGTAATTTTTTCAGAGCAGCATTGCCTTTTCTCCCCCTATCTTACCCATGATTGGCCTACATTACTTCAGCATCACATCCCTATGACCTGGGCATATGTTTCAGAGGGCTCTGATATGCTCTGAAGAGACTGGTAATAGTCCCAAGACCTGCCGGAATTATTTGGATGCTGTACACTATCACCACCCCCCTTCTTCCAAAGATTGTTTGATATAAAATCTGAAATGCATGGCAGCCATCTGGAAACATGTTCCCTAGGCGATTTGTATATCTCAAAGCCTCTGGTAGAAGTCCTGACATCCAACATTTTTTTTTTCAAAGCAGCACTCTCTCCTCCCCCCCTCCTCCACCCATGATTGGCCTAGATCAATTCAGCATTGTGCCCCTATGACTTGAAAACATTTACCCAGGGGTTTTCAAACCCTGCGAAGCTGCTGGAGACCTTCACTAAGCCCCTGCTATTTATTTTGATGGTGATTCACACCACCTACCTATTACAACCTTGTTTGATTTGTTTCTTGGGAACCCGACCACAGCTTTTCATGATTGTTGGTGCAAAATGACCCCACAGATGTGCTCTACCTCATGGCATAAAGACTTTCCAGAAATAAAAAATCAATGTTGAATCTTAATTCCAGGATGACCATATTAATAAATATCCCATTGGAAATATTCAGATGTTTGCAGATAAATGAGTCTGGCAGAACAAGATAACACAAAGTTATTTCAACCTCTACATAACATGTATCAAAGTAGAGACCAATGCTTTCATAAGTAATACTTTGCCTTCATGCCAGTTAGCTTACATGTCAATTGAGGCATTGGGAATAGCTAATTTACATATCTGCTCCACCAACATCCAGACACTTTTCAAGGGACAACAGGATAAAAGTACCAATAGCTGTTGGTGCTCAAGCTTCAGTTTCTTCTGCTGTGACTACCTTACTCACAGCCACCCAGATACTATTATCAATACCATCCTCTGCTTTACATGCCTTACATGCCATCTGCAGGTTATCTATATTCATATGCTCCACCACTGCCTGCACCTAGTTTTGGTGGTGACTGGCCTATTGTATTGCCACCTGTGTCACCATGAACAGCCACAACTGTTGTTGAAGTGTGCATTTTGTGCACTTACCATAAGACCTATGGGTAGGCACTTCATGAAGTATGCTAGATTAACCACCTGGTATTGACACTGGTATTCAACCATATAGCTCAGTGGTTAGAGCACCTGGCATAAACCTAGGAGGTCACTGGTTCAATTCCAGCTCTGGTCACATTTTCAAAAACAACTACTCACAATGTGTCACTTGCTGATTTTTATATAGAGTACAGAATCATTAATGATGATGAAAACAAGCTGGCAAAGCTTGAGTACCAGCCAGAAGACCAGAATATTAAGCAGCTTGATGAAAAGGACTGGTGTGAATTTGTGACACTCACAAGACTAGATTGGAAGTCTTTTCCCTCTACTCATCACACATTCTGTGTAGCCATTAGATCATGTTACATATAACTTCAATTTCAACAAGCTTGTTCTGAGTCACCACAGCTTCTTGTTCATTCAATGTACCATTACACTCACTTGTTCTCTATGCTAGAGTAGCTCATGTGTCACTGCTCAACAATGTATCCCACATGTCTACATCAGTTTTCTGCCTTTTCTGATGTGATACAGCTTGTAGCTTCCAAAAGGAACTCAATTGGATCTGGCATCTGGTACAATTGATTGCCACTTAGTTATATGTATCCTTTGACTTTGCATTGTTGAGCAACAGAAGAAAGGCCAAGTTACACACATACTGGTACTGAATAACTCCTTAATTGAAGTAAGTTCAGGTGAGTAAGGTGGTAAAAAGAGGAGCAAGCAGCCTACAACATTCAATTAGTAACCTAAATATTTTTTGTGATATTCAATATTCCACAATCCTGCAGTTCTGATGAAATCTCTAAGCTTCTCATTGTAATGTATCATATATGCCATAATTGTCAAGAATGATAACAGAATGTGGTTGCAGCAGAAATGAATGCATCTGAGCAAGCTACATCAAGTCCATCAGTGTGCAAACATCAAGAGCAATAACATCTCACAACTTCTTCCTTTGACATATAGTTAAAAAATTCTTCTGCATCATATGAACCTAGAATAATGTCAAATCCACACTTTTCACTAAGTCAAATTCTATAACTCTGGACTTCTGTCCCCACAACCTCCAAAGTGTTCTCAGTCATGAGACTGTTTGGAGTCATCAGATAGACATGTGATCCTTTGTCATTTGACTACATTTGATATTCTGTTCTACCATTTGTATTATCTTGACAGGTGTTGATACCAGGAGCCACATCAGTAGCTGCCATTGTCTTGTCTCACCTCTGACATGTAGGGGCTATCAGAAATGCTCTGGAATTACCAATGCTGTCATTCTGTAACAGATGGGTCCTTCAGAGCTTGATTGGATTGCCAATACTGTCACTTTGTTTTGTATATAAACTCTGTACTCTGCTCTTGTAACCTCAGTTCAAATATCAATTCTAGTTCTGTTCATTCTCCACCTCTATGCTTTAGTCTGACCTCCTCCTCTCATCCCTCTCTTCCTCAGTCCTTGCTCTCTTCTTGCCCTCTGCCCCAAATCTCCAACCCCCCAACTTCTGACCCCCAACCCACATTCTGATCCTCTGAAATACTTGGGACTGGATTTCAATAAGGGCACACTACATAAGGTGAAGCCAACATCCCTTCAATCCAATTGCTAACTCTGGTGTTCCAGAGTCTCATTCACAGATTAGTCCCATCTTTAATAAAGAAAATAAATAGCAAGATATCCCTCAATTGTCAGTGCAGCACACAAGGAATACCATCACTGCAAACAAAAGCATCCATGAGGTATGCCCATTGGCCATGTCCTGCATGCCTGTATTATCTTGCATATGTACAGTCATTCTTGCTGGTTTCATCAATTCAGATCCATCACCAACAAATTGAGTTTGAAGCATGGTTCTGAGCTCCTCATGTGTAATCTCATTAAGTTCTGCTGCTAACTTGCAAAGGATCTTGCAGGAAGGTCCAGGCTCTTGCAGGTTATAACACAGAGGAGATGGCAGTGCAATTATGATTCCATGTTGAACACCAAGCCACATGCATGCTTTGTCAAGGAAAAGTTTGGATCTTCAGCATAGAGGCCTTTGAGAGCCATCAGAATGGCTCTTGTAAGTAGCCGAGTGCAACCACTAAGAGGTGGAAGTGGTCAATGCTCAATGCCATGTTCTTCAAAGAGTTGCTTCCACTGGTAGCAGCTACTTTTTGAAATCTGGTGGACTTCACAGATGTCTTCAAGGGTCCAGCCATGGTTCCATAGATCCAGAGCACACTGCTTGATGCCATTACTGATCTCCAGTTGCCCATTCACCACACAGACTGGGCAACATGTGCAGGTCAGCATGGATGCAATCACAATCACTGATTTGGATCATGTAAAAAAAAGTAGTGATTTCCATTGATTTCACAAATAGGTAATAACTCCATGCCTCAATAACACAGCAAGATCTTGCAAGGTAACTCCAGACACTGATCATTGAGCTGGAAAAATCAACATAATTTTGAAAACTGCATGACAATGTGACTGCATGACAAGAGCTTGTCTCAAGACACCATACACTATGCCCTCCACAGTTGCAATTCACACACCCCATCTACAAAACACAAACAGGGTAATGTTCTGCAAACTTTCAATGTTACACCTTGTGCAGCTTAAGCAAGCTGTGCAAATCCAACCCCTGGTTGACCATAATCAAATGCTGTATAGACATTCTGGAGAAAAACATTGCCCATAACCCAGGAGGCTGGTGATAAGAAAATGGAATTCACTGCTCAACATGGATTATTGCAAAGAAAATCAAGAAACACTCACAAGTACCCGTTACCGAAGCTACGATGCCACTGACACAATCAGGGGAGCCAGGCGAAAGTGTTCCAACGTTAAGGGTCACAGCAGAGATTGGAAACTCTGTGCCCCCAAAGAAAATGCTAACGGGCGGGAAATTACTACACGGGACTACAGAATGTTAATGAAGCTCGACAGTATGCAACCAGATCCGAACTTACAGGTATAGTAACCCGCACGGTTTGGTGCAGGCGTACCACCAAGGGCTTGATACAGCGTGGAAACACCAGTGGAATCACCTATGATGATGGCACTACCAGTGTCGATAATGCAATTGATATTTTGCAATATCACCC
>JBBPQO010000005.1:0-41325 GCA_038092535.1 Xerocomus subilludens | reverse complement strand
TGATCAGACTTACCTCTCCTCCATTGACTCTGTTACGTCAGCTAGTATTCCTATGCATTGCATCTGATTCCTAGTCCTTCTATGTTGTTCTTTTCTTCCTTGGTCCGTGCATGATCGCCTTCCCTATAAATATTGTCGCACATCATTGTACTTCTCTATTCTTGATCTATGCAATACAAGCATCATATTAAGTCTCACCTCCTCTGGACTTCTTAAGTCATCCTCTGTCGAGTTCACTCTCAAATCTTAGTCATCTCTGTTGTCTCTTGAAAGTCAACATCTCTGACATCAGTCTCTTCGTGAGTATCGCCAGAGGTCATTGATCAGTAAGCAGATCCCCTTTGGATGCTTTGCATAACAATCAAGGCAGCTTCCCTGCTTAAAAATCCTGAGCTCTTTGGATTCTGGTGGAGATCCCAGCAGTAGAGATTTCAGCTAGCTCCTCCAAGGGTTCCTTGTAACATATCTGGAGAATGGATAAAATGTCATCATCACTCTTGCCTAAAGTTTTCAGTGCATTGATGTATCCTTCAAGCTTGGAGCAAGTAGTTTCCTTTTGGGGGGCAGGAGGTGGTGTAGTCTCAGTGTTTCAAATATTCTGGAAAAAGGTAGTAGTGGAAGGACAAGTTGATGGAGTATGAGTGAAGGTAATATGACAGTTGTTCACATTGTGACCCTTCTTCCTGCATTGAAAGCAAAGTCCATTTCAAATACACTTAGCTCATTCATTCAGGGTAAGCTTAGACAAAGAAATGCTATTGACATCCATGGTGTTAGGGTTTTTCTGAGGATGGAGAATGGATGAGGGTTGATGTCATCCACCTCAAAGTGCTTGGATTCTCATCTTCTGAGCATGAAAAGTCTTCACTCATTCAATTCAAGTGTTGATGGTGTTGGAGATAGAGGACACAGAGAGGATCATGGTGGCAATCTTTTGGTCAACTCCCAGTGAAAATTGATCAATGAGGGTGACATCATCAGTGATTCCAGCTTTACTAGCAAGATTTTGGAAATTAGTAATATATTGTTGGAAACCATCATCAAAGGTTCCATCCATCAGGGTGTTTGGTGGACTTTTGGATAAGTTTGGAAAGATCCAAGTAAGCCATTGCTTTGGTATCAAAGGAATAGAACGTGGATTCAAAGTTCGCAGTAAACTTGTCAAAAATTTTCTCTTGAGCAGTGATGGAGGTGTTGGCTAGTTTGTCATACCACATTTCAGCAAAAGATGCTCCTCATCCTTTGCTCATCTTATTCAAAGTGGTCATGACCTTTCCTTCATCCGAGGAGTATGATGAGGAGTTTAGGACAAAGTAGGCTCTCATGGCTTTTATCCATCAGGAAGCATTGGAAGATTTTCCAGAAAAGTCAGTGGGCTGGGCCACCTTAAGTTCAGTCTTAGAAGACATGTTGGTTATGGGGGTGAGGGGTGGTGGGATGGGGGGTGTAGGGATAACAGGTGGTGGAATAAAGGGTCTGGGGTTGCTGGGAGGTGGTAGAACAAGAGGTCTGGGGTTACTAGGAGGTATTGATGTGGTCAAGGTGATCACAATTGGTACTGGATTACTGGGACAATGGCTCGAAGGGGTACTAGTGGTAGTATAAGGGGGTGAGTCGATTTTGATATCATTACTTTGAAACTCAGACTTGAGGATTCCAAAGGCTCTGCAAAAACTTGTAGTGACAGTGGGAGTAGGTCCTTCATCTGAGAAGGTGGGACCAAAGAGATTCTTAATCTTTTGTTACACAAAGCATACAACAGAAACCTGCTTACTAGTCAACTCCTACAGGCAATACTCACAAAGAGACCAACATCCAAGAAGCTAATGTTCAAGAGGTATGAGGATGGAGGGACTCAAGTAAAGGACTTGACAAGAGATAGTCTTAGGTAGACTCAAGGGATTTCAAGTAGAGAACTCAATGAGAGATGAGACTAGATAGTATGCTTGTATTGCACAGATCAAGAATGAGGAATACATGTGAGGAAAGTGGTATTTATAAATATGACAGATGTGCATGGACCAAGATAACAAGAAAGGAAAGGAAGAGTATGGAATGTAATGGAAGGTGATAAACACTAGCCATTGTGAGAGAAACGGCAGAGGAGAAAGATAAGTCCAATCAGAGATGAGAAAGAAATATGGAGTTGGAACTCATGATAAGACCGAAGCTGTCATTGATGTGAGTTGTCCTCCTCCAAGTACAAACAAAAGAACGATGAGAAAATAGAAGGATACAGTGATGAAGGAGGAAAATTGTAACAGATTGTAAAGCACCAACATGGAAGCTGGGAGAGTAAGTGAGCATATAGGAGTTGTGGTTCAACACAGTGCTTGAAACTGACATTATGAGGAAAGTGGGATCAATCATATTTTCACTGCTTTCTACTTAAAGTGTATGCCACAGACTCAATGCAGCAGCATGCAAGTCTGCAATTGTCAGCAACACAGTTATTCCTGGCCTTTGGGAATGTGGAGTTATATAATAACCCTCAAACTTTCAGAGCTCTCCAAATAACAAAGCCACACTGTTCATTCTACATTCCCCCACACTGTCTGAACTCTGGCAACTGCAATATCTTGTCCCTTCCATGAATCTGATCCCTGAATCTGAAATTCTTGTTCCAATTCACATCAATGGTCCATTCAGGATAAAGGAGTTGATTGGTTCTTGGACATATGGTATGCTTGTCATTTCAACAATTCAAGTGATGCTACATTGCAAAAACTTTCAGGATGTGGCTATAGGGCATTAAATATTTTTACCAATAAGTTATATTCCCTCAAATGTGAGCTCTCTATTAATGAAGGCTCATCTATTGAGCATGAATATGAAATTCTCAAACCTCTTGGTGGCAGCAATGACATCCCCTGCATTCATTGGTTTGGACAAGAGGGCAACTTCAATGGATTAGTCCTTGATCTCCTTGGCCCTTCATTACAAGACCTCATCAACATTCCACATCCATATCATAGTTCATATTGCAAATCAGTTGGTAAGTTTCCTTAAACTTTAGACCAATACCTTTTATTGATTTGTCTCAGATCTCTTACCTTTAATATATTCATGACCATGGCTTTATCCGTGGCAATATTAAGAAACAAAACATTCTGATCAGCTGTGGGAACAACACTCATACAATCTCCATCGTTGACTTTGGTATCACAAAGTATTATCACAATCCTACAATCAGTGGCCACCTTCTGTTTCTATATGCTCACCTCCTTACTGGATCCCCACCTTTTCTTCCATCAACAGTCACCTAGGAGCCCAGTTAGGATGCTGTAATGACATCAAATCACTGACATACCTCCTGGTATATTTTTCGCATGGCTCACTACCCTGGTTGGCCAGAAGCTGTGACTCTACATCCATTCTTGAGTTCAAGAGGAAGACAGCCATCAAACAACTCTGTCATGAATTACCTTGGAAGACTGAAACATCTTTCACCTATTTACAAACACTCTGGTTTTCTGGAGAGCCCAACTACAATTACATATGCTCATTGCTTCTCTTGCTCTGCACTCAACCATCAGACTTGCCACATGTCATGCTTGATTTGTGTGTCTATCTGCACATAGACATCTCACCCAGTTTATTGCCAGCACAACCTCACTCCCAAACACCATCATTAGCTTCTCACCTGGCTTCAATGCCTCTCCAAAAGGTTGTTCAAGTGAAACATGCACCATTAACAACCTGTTTGCATTGCCAGATATGCTCAACTGGAATGATGCAGACTCCACAAAAGAAGTCACTTCCAGGCACAAGCATGTGAGTCTGTCATTCAATCTTCGGATCCAGCACACTTAATGCAATTTGTAGCCTGTGCTTGACTAATAAGTCTTGTTAATGCACACCAGTTATGCCTGTTGTCTAGATGACTGTGCAGCATGGGGAATATGGCATGCATTCTTGATCAGTCAGATCTCAAACCATGGATGCATTATGTTGGACTTCATGTTTATGTACTTACTGGATGTTGTATGAGTACTTAGTTTCACTCCTCACTCACAATCTATTGAATTTGTTTTGTTTTGAGCACCTGTCCATTGGCACCAGTCACAAACCAGTTATGGTAGCTAACCAGACCAAACCAAGCCAACAGATCAGTCATGGATGCCATCAGTGACCCAAGCTGTGGCAACACTATCCATATCTGCTTGTACTGATGTACTTAGTACCAGACTTACTCCAGACTTTCAGTCAAATACATCAGTTGTTTTCACCCTCTTTGGCAGCAGCTGAGTACTGGACTTACTCTGGACTTATTAGCTTTGCCAGTCTCTGGACCTTCAGACCTCTGGACTTTAACAAAACCCAACTGAACTTAGACAACCCATGCAGCATGGTGGTATTTGCATGAATAGTGGTGGTATTCAATTGCACAACCAGACTGGGAGAATGTACAATCAAGGCTTTCAAAGCTTTCAATCCAAACAAGTATATTCTGTGCTGCAATCTCACCCTCTTGTACAAAACAATCTGCCAGTGCTCAAATTTGCCATCCCAAGCATCAAATATCACCCACAGAATGGAGAGGAGGTGCAATGTGCACCATATCCAGACTGTCACAGACCTAAAAGCAGTGCTTAGGAATCATCTTTAAGTTAATGAAGTTCCAGCCAATGCCCATCTTTTTGCTTGAAACATCCCACCTCTAGTCTATGGGCACTGTCAAAGATCCAATTCCTCACATGTATCATGGACATTATGAAATGCAACCAATTACCCAACCTGCAAGACATAGCCTGCAGATTGAAGGGATGCTATTCTAACTTCTGGAAGGAATCCCCTTCAATGCAGTCAAGGTTATAGGCTGCTGGGCCAGGGAAGTGTTCACACTATATCTCAGGCACCATGTCCTTATTGTGGCTCCATTCCTCCAAGTGAATTACCTGTTACTGGATGGCTTCAATCACATTGCCATGCCTCCAGTCTGCTAAGCTTTATGAGTAGCCCTTTTCTGCCCCTAGTGTATGGGCCCAAGTTTCACTTGATACATCACCAAGGGCTCTTACCATCCAAATACTGTATATAGCTCACCTGCCCATTCACAGATCAGGGCCTACCTTGGATCAGAAACTCTGCTGATTTTATCCAGTCACATAAAACCCTTGTCCTTTCCCTCCCCTCTCCCATAGCCATTTGTAGTCCATTTGTGTACTTTGCTACATAGACATTACATGCCATATCTCTTCCACAGCTCACTTGAGTAATGTGCCAACATGTAGAATGGGATCAGTGGGAAGAGAGATGGGGTGTTTGTGCAGCTTGTGACTAGCAGAGGGTGTGATGTGTAGGATACTGGAGTTATGGGTGGGCTGCAGTGATGTGAAGGAAGCAAGGAACTGGTTGGTTTCCTGCATAAGCTATGGAAGGAGAGATGGCATGTGGATCACTGTGGAATGGTGCATGGTGTGAGGCAGGGGGATGAATGATGGGTCCATGGCATGGAGCCTGGGCATGTGGTAATATATGAAGGAGATGCTAATGATGGCATGGGTCATGGTAGCAGAGAGCATAGCCATGTGCAATATATGCCATATAGTGAGTGGATCTAGTCCAAGACTGATGAATAGCATGTAGCCAAGGAAGGTGGGTGCATGTAGTGATGTGGGATGGTTGAGAATGGAAAGACAGAAGGAGGGGAGAAAGCAAGATAGGCTAGATGTGTTTGCAGTGTAAAGAGAGGTTGGAAGGAGTACTCACCTCTTTGGCATATCACTCTTGAACTTGGAACTGCTGGTCCATAATCTTGTTCTTGAAGCTGAGGAGGGCATCTTGGTCAATGTATTTGAAGTTGAATGAACATGCAGTGCTAAGCATGTCATGCCAGTGCCTTTGATAGGTAGCTTGATAGTGGATGATTGCTTGTTGAAAGAACTCATAAGTGTCATGTCTCCATGAATGTGTACCTAGATTCATCCAAAATCCAAGAAGCACATTGAGGTGCTCTTGTGGTCAATCCACTTCCTTCATGGATTGGAGAATACCATGGATGGACTTGTCAATCTAAGGCCATGAGAGATTTTGGTCCTCAATGACTGTTTTCTTGATCTTAGCTGTTGCTATGGCAATGAACAAATGCAGGCCCTGCTCATCAGATTGAAGTGCAAGGGCATCTTGATCCACTGTATGGGATAAAGACTATACATCAGCAAGCCCTTTGTTGGTGAAGTAGAGTTGGTTGTACTCTCCCTTGCAGAGCTTGCAAAGCACAAAAGATGATAAGGTGATGGAAATAGTGGAGGATGGCAGGACATCTGTAAACAGAAGGAATTTAATTTAGTTTTTATTTCATTCTCCTTCTGGACCTCCACTGCTTCTAGCTGCTTAGCTTGCTCAGCTTCTGCCTGCTGGAGAAGGAGCAGTTCCTGGGCTTGCTGCTCTTGTTCATCTATATCTTCTTATTGTGCAGTCCAGTTAGTATGGTCTATGATGTTCTGGACATACCAAAGGTTTAACAGCTTGATAAATGCTTCAGCATGGATGATGCCAAATTTGCTGATGAGTTGCTGATGAGCTGAGGTGAACTTGTCTGCTTCATAGTCAGATGGATGGCAACATGGAGATTTTGCATGGTGAGTAGATAGAGTGGAAATAATGTAGAGGAAAGAACTAGTTGCAAAAGAATAACTCTACAGTAGCTAACAAAAGTATATGAGTGATGGTGGAAAGATGAAAAAAACAGAGAGGTGTGCCACTCCACCTCTTATGCATAACTAAATCCTACACTACCTCATGCTTTGGCTAACATATGTCACCAATAGTATATAAAGGCCAAAGAGCCACCAGAGGATACCAGTCTTGTTTTCTTGCACTTCAGAACCATTCAATTCATTACCATTGCCTCCCTTTGATAACCAGCACTCTGGTAAGTGTTGGTTGTTTCACAAATAGATGCTGCCATAATTATATACCAGCTGAATAGCAAGACTTGCTTGCTAGAATACCATCTGGGCAGTGTTGGTCAGCACATGGTATATGATGCAGAAGCTATTGGACTCATACTGGCCATCAAATTGCTATCAGAAGAAGTAGACCTCTATGCTTTATCTGAATCTTCATGGACAACCAAGTTGTCATCAAATCAAGTGATTTGTTTCAAATGAGACCTGGACACTACTTAATAGATCATTTTCACAGAAATATTAAATTCATAGCATGACATGACCACTTAGCCCCTGTGGACATATTTCTGTGCTAGATATCAGGACATAATGGCATCCAGGAAAACAAGAAAGCTGATGAGAATTCAAACACTGCATTCAAGGATCTGACCCACCTAAGCCTCCATCATGAACTTCCTAGTCCCCTTTATGACAAACCCCCATTCATCAGCATATCTACATTCCTGCAATGTCAATACAAGAAAACCAAGGAAATGTGTTACAGATACTGGATGCAGTCCAAAAGGTTCATCAAAATAGACTTGCATGTCTCAAGAGGCTTGTTCCTGAAGCTTTCCTCTTCTATGATATATTGTCAAACAAATATGCTGATTTGGCTCTAAACAGGTCACTCACCCCTCAATACTTGCTTTCATCAAATATTGAGGTCATTCATGCTCAATTTTCCTCACTGTACAGACCAAGCCAAGAATATAATGCACTATTTGTTCCTATGTCCTAACTTTGAATGTTTCCAACACAAACTGTGCCACAAATGGACACTCCTGCCACCAAGATGTTGGTCATATTACAGTATCTGATCCAAAAGCAGTATTTGACTTGCTTTCATATACATATTATGTCAATCAAACAGAGTGATTCAGATCATCACTCAATAACCTCTATATTGCCAACAGCCAACCATGCTGACTATTCCTCTCTCTTATAGACTATACCATACCTTCCCCAACACTCAACCAATTCCTAATACCATATTATATCTTAATCATACCTGCCAACAACTAAATTTGGATGTGGCACAGCACATCCAGGGATATTCACAAGACAAAGATGGCAGTAAAGAGCTACATTACTCAAGATCACAAGTCACAAGCACAAAGCCATCCACATCCACAAGATCCACACAAGGACTTCTTCCAGCACTCTATGCACTCTATTTTCCTTCATCATGAAACCTTTTTTCTATAATATTCCCCTTTCCTATTGTATTCATCTGCTTTAGTGGACAAATACTTGTTTATCTACTATTTCAATGCCTGCCACTTTTCTACCACTGTTAGTTATCATTCCAAGGGCCACTAATTGGAAATTGGTGCATATAACACTTGCCAATGGAAATAACAAGACCTGAGGAGGGCCTTACTGCCTTCCTCAGAGGTATCTGTACAATTAGTGATTCAGCAGGGCATTGGTGCCCCCTTTCTCTAGCTAGTACTTGTTCTATATAGGGTTTTGAACCCTACAGTGACATGAATAGATCAAAAAAAAAAGAGCAGAGTATGTAATAGCTGTAGGATGAGATCCAGCTAGAGCAGGATGTTGAGGATGAGATGTCAGAGGGGTTGGATGAAAGTGTGGAGTAGTAGGTGTAAATAGTAGTATTGTTGGTGGTATAGTAGACCCAGTAGCTCTGTGCTATATAGCACTACTATGTCCTTCAGTAGCATACATTTCAATGATTATGGTTTACAACTCTCATTATCAAGTGCTACTAAGTCTATGTAGTGTTTTAAGGACCAGTTGCCAGACTGGTAGAAGACCAACAACTGGACCAGACTGATAATGGTTGCAACCAGACTCAGTTGCCAGTTGCACCAAATTTTAATTTGTCATGGTCCAGTTGCCTCATTTTTTATACAGCTGCTAAGACTTTGTAATCAGTTGCAACTGGTCTTTTCACCAACCAGTTCTCTCATCTCTAGCATTCAGATAACATGAACAGATGCATTGTCCATTAGGCAAGAGCACAAGTAATCCCTGGGTGCTGGAAGCTCCACTCATATCCATACCTGAAAAGAGTACATACTCATGCCTGTCCTATGGTGGGTTTACTGGCAGGTTGTCATTGTCATTATCGATTCAATGGTGGTGGTGGTGGTGGTGGTGGTTGTAATGACAAGTACACTGTCATCATTGCCATTGTCCATCTGATGGTGGTGGTGGTGGTGGCAATGTGGCAATGGATGCATCATTATCATCATTATTGTCCATCCAGTGAAGTTGGTGTTGGTGGTGGTGGTGGTGACAATGTTGTGACAGATTGTGTTGTCATTGTCATTGTGTGCATTCACCACAACTGGTCACAGTAAGAACTGGTCATAGCCAGTTGGAATTGAGTATGGCAACTGCACATGAGTGGTTGTCACTGATTCCAGTCTGGTTGCAGTGAAAGTAAGAAAGAAAATACTGGTCACAATTAGAAAAGAGCATGGGTAACCTATGGGTATTTTGATTCATACCCTCACCCCTACCCTCAACTTACCCCTACCCTTGCTGAAGGTAAGGATATGAGTGAAGGTTAGGAAAAGTACTCTAAGGTACACCCTTCAAGGTTTATCCAAGGTCTCCTTTATAAATGGTGAATGAAGAGTGATAGAAGATATATATGATGTATTTATCAAGAACTATTTCTTTACTATTTGAACAGTATCCATGACCAATACCAGATTTGAGGGTACACTAATCCATACTCCTACCCTACCCTCAAGTATCCTTATCCTCAACTCTCAAGGGTTACCCTATCCTTGTTCTGCCTAGTCACAATCTGGTTGTGCCCCCAAAAAGGGCCAAATCTGAACCAGACCAGACTTTTAATCACTAAGTCAATGTAGTACTGTATAACAGGGGAAAGACTATAGTGTCTATTGGGATCATATGTAGTACATGTATCTCCTGAAATAGAAAGTGCATTAAATGGAATTCATGTGTTAGTGCCATGAAGGGTGATATCTTGCACTTCATGGCAGCCTAAATAATGCAAGAAGATATTCTATCATGTTATTTTAGAAGTGAGCTACATTATACAATATATCATCAAAGAACACAACTCCAGTTATTTCTTCTTTCATTCCATCTTTGCATCTCCTTGTCAGTATGTAGCACCAAAGAGGAGTGACAACCAGTGTAAGGAAGGTTGAAATGAGTAATATCAGAGGATCTGAAGATCACAAAATCCCCTGGCCTCACATCTAACACCAGTCCTGTCTCCACCATACACAGATCACCACCTTGAAAGTCACCTATGGGCAAGACCAGACATAGCTGGTAATCCAAGGGATCCCTGTGTGCATTGGTATGACAATTGATGTTGACTACCAATGATGTGAATGGATATATTGGAGGAAAATGATTGCCAGGAAGTATATCAGCAATACTGGCAAGCATTTCATGTTCTTCAGGTAGATACTGATGCATCTAAACAACAACTATTAAAAAAGCAGGAAAATCAATAAGTAACTGCTGACAAACTTACCTGAGACTCTATATGTTCAAACAAATCTGCAAAACTATGTTCAAAGTCTCCAATGTATCAGCATGTTCAAGAGCCTCATTTGAGGCATAAGGAATCAATTGTCTATAATTGACTCTTCTGCCATCTGCTCTCTCCAAAAGTAATGGATGTGTATCAGAAGGTGCATCTATACCCTATGTTGTTCAAAAAACCATATCAATTTGAGAGTAATAAAAAAAACTGATATACTTACCTCTGTACAATGTCTGTTATACCAAGATAAATGCAGTGCAACAAATGGTGCTTCTTCAGACAAGGATTTCATCTGTTCAAGTTCAGCAATATGACTTACACAGGCTTTAATCTTAGCTTCCAGTTCATCTCTAATGTCATCAGAGAGACTGGAAGATATAAAAGCCATGAGTGACTTGTCACTATTGAGAATCTTGACATGAGTGCTATATAACAAACAAAATTAACAGAATGCTCAGAAATACACTAGCAAATAACTTACTTGGCAGGCATGGAAGCTGTAGACATTTTTACATAAGAGTTCTGCTTTTTTACACCATGATCATCATATAGGATGGAAAGCTATTTAAGTGTCAGTGTTTTCTTGTTCCTACAAACAAACAAAACTTACTTTTGCTCTCAAGTCATCAACTCCCATTGCCAACTCTGCATGTTGAGCCAGATCACAGTTGACAGAAGCTCTATGAAGATTGAGGGAATGACTGCGATTATAATTGGTCTGGATAACTTGCTCTGCAAAGTTTGATGAAAGGAATGCTGATGGAGCAGGAGAAGAGGGAAGAGAGTAGATATCACTAAGAGGAGGACTATAGTTTTCCAATGCTCTATCTGTTGCTATGGCCACATATATAAGTTCATGTGTGGACCTGGAGGGATAGACAGTGAGGGACTGTTCCATAGTAGGAAGATTTGTTGTCAATGTAGGCTTCCATATTTCCATATTTCTATCCAAAAGGGAAAAGTCACTATACATTGCAATTATATATCATCTGATCATGCCAGCCATGAAAACAAATTTACTTACTTGAAGTCCATGGAATTGAAGAATTCATCAGATGCTTTGATGTTTGTAGCAGAAAAATGAGTATTTATCAATCCCTGCCTTTTAACAACAAATGCAGAGAACATTGACTCCATGGAAAGAGGAAGCCTAGCCATTAAATGGGCTATAGTGGGAACAATGGAGCCTTTGATTAGTTTGATGTGTTCATCTAGCATTTTTATTATAAGCAACTTAACATAGAGAGTAAAATATATAGAGCTTACCTTTCTGTGGTGCTCTCAGAACATTTGCTAGATCCTTTGCCAGCTTTCCAGGCATGGATCCAATTCCAACCTTTAGACCTAGGCCAGAAATGAGAATAAGAGAGTAAAGAGTACCACCTCCAGCTATAATAGCAAATTTGCTTCCTTTGTGATACCATTCATTGAAAGTCCTTAAAGCTGGCATTTCATCAACACCTTTCAAATACTTATGCCATATTTGTGCAATTTTCCAACCAGTCTCAGAGTGAATACTGCATTCATATTGAATACAAGAAAAAATCTCCATAAAATACAACTTACCTTTGACAGGGGTGGGTTCTGGAGAGAATTGTGCCTGAGGGCGTACTCCATTGCATCGATCCAATGCAGAAGTCGTACTCATGCCTGTGTATCAAGAGCCTATTGCAATAAATGGTATGGCAACTCGCACGCCAGTCGCTGCTAACACCTCTCAGTTATGGGCAATACTGGAAAGAGGTTTCAGTGCTGCCTCAAAAGTCAGCGCGGCAATGGTCAGCACGGCTGATGCAGATACATCCTTACGATGGCTGATGTATTCATCTAGATTCCGCACGATCCTTGCAGATCTCCCTTGCATCCTGCTGCTGATACTGGATCATAGTTTTTCAAGATCTCTCCGTGGGAGGCAAGAAGCACAGTCTGATGATCAATTATAATGCGGTGCTTGCGGGTGGCGTCAACATCATGACTAGTCCGAACGTACGTATATAATGGATCATTTGGCACCTCGGATTAACGCACAATGCAGATGTTCGTTGGCCTAGAACGGGGCCACTTTGTGAGTCCCTCGGGTCAGTACAAAGCCTTTGATGTGCCCACCGATGGTTATTCCACAGGAGAGGGCCGTGGTCTGTGCATGCTCAAGTGATTGAGCGATGCTGTAGCAGGAAACGCCAACGTCCTGGATGTCATCTGAGGCATTGGACTTTATCAAAGTGGTCTGGCACCCTCAATCATCCATCCACGCATCACTACGCAGGCCGTTCTCCTCAAGACACTCGCTGCTCGAGCATTCTCGCCTCTCTCCGACTCACGTCAGCGTCATTGAAGCCCATGGCGCTGGAACCCCAGCAGGAGACTCAGGCAGACTTGTGAGCATCTGTTCTGTTCTTTTTCAAGGACGAACGCGAGACAATCTTCTGCACGTTACCCCGATTAGAGCCAATATTGGCCACCTTGAGGCTGCCTATGGGGCTGCGGGGCTTTTCAAGCTCTTGTTGATGTTGCGGCCTAACATCATTCCGGCTCAAATTTCCTTGAAGACACACCATCCACTTATTGATGCCAGAAGCTGACAGCGCTGAGTGGTGTTGATGGAGCTTAAGCTCGATGATGATGATGACGACATCCAGGCCTTCACATGGCACACAAACGGATGCCCCTTCTGTGCACGGACTAAATCTTGGAAGTCCTATGCCGCGACAGCCAAGATCAACATTTCTTTCGATTGATTTTAGTCAATGGTACCTTCGAGTGGTAAAAGGGACACACTGGGACACACACTCGTTCCATGGAGCTGTACTGTACTGCTAGTAGAAGGCTCATCCATGCGTCGGCGATGTCACATCCATGATTTTCGCTAAGTCCAACTCCATGCCTCCAGTCTAAGTTCTTATTATCTCCGGAGCGTTTTTGCTTACGAGCCCATTCTGAGTCACCGGACTTGCACGTGTTTATTCATCATTTGACTACCTTTGATGTCTCGTTTGACCGTTTGTATTATTCTGTCAGGTGCTGACACCAAGGGGCTACCATCACCGCTGTGTCTCACCTCCGACATGTAGGGGCACCGGACATGATCTGGAATTACCAACACTGTCGCTCTTGCGACAGGTGGGTCCTCCAGACCTCTGCCGGAATTGCCAATACTATCATTTAGTCTTGTATATAAACTCTGTACACCACTCCTGTATCCTCAGTTCGAATATCGATTCTAGTTCTGATTTCCCCCTTCGCCCATCTGGTCCTCCTCTTGCCATCCTCTCCCTCAGCTCTTTAACCTTGACCCGCCTTGCTCGAATCTTTGACCCTCCGACCTCTGACCTCTGACCATCGGACCTCTGACCTCTGTCACTCCGTCTTATGCCCATCCCTCTGAAATACCGGGGACTTGCCTTCGACAAGGGCGCACCACATAAGGTGAAGCCAACGTCCCTTCTGTTCGGACACTGACTCCGGAGTTCCGGAGTTTCGTCAAGGAGATCAGGATCGACTTTTAACAGGCGACCCCCTTGGCAATCCCACTCAGTTCTCTTTTCTCTGCCACTTCTGCTTCAAGCCGCCAAACATATTTTCTCTGCCATCCAGCTTTCACTTTCGACTGGCCACCAGTAACTCTGGATTGCTGGGGTGGCCTACTTGCAGAGAGGGGCTCGCACTTGCCCTTGGGCTTCGAATCTTCGGCTTTCTTGCAAATGCCCAGAACTGGCTTCCAGCCCTGGCAAAGAGTCAGCTTTCGAGCAGGTGTTACTTCCGCCTTTCTCACTTGTGAATTAATTCTGGCTTCCCCTCCTCTACTTCTGGGTTCCTTGGCACCCTGCGCTTTAACGTTGGTAAGTTCCTTAGTCTCAGTGTCTTCGTCATACTCAGTTTCGGTTTGGTGGCTGGGGTTGTCTGCAGGCAGAGAGGGGGAAGCTGAGTCACTGCCACGGAGGGGGGAGGATTCCTGGAGAGGGGTGGCATCTGACATGCTAGATAGTGGGCTGGAAAGCAATTGAAGCAAGTACCCATACCCATACAACATCCACAACCCCTATTTGACCCTAACCTGACAAGAAAGAGGAAAAGCACAACATCACCCCTGTTTCAAGGACCAGTGTCTGTGACAGACAGGGGAAGAATAGGAGTGAGATTGAACATGGAAGAGGAGAGGTGATTATACCAGGCATGGAAGGCATGGAAGTCAGCTGAAAGGAAGAGTGGGGATGGGAGTGGAGGATTAGAGTCTGAGCAGATGGGACAGCAGCAGGGAGGGTCAAGCATACTACAAAGTAATGCAATTTCATCCATAACTGAGGGTATGCTGCTGTAGGGTGAAGAGAATGAAATGTCCAAACAACATCCTATGCATGTGCAAGGGTGGCAGGCCATGGTGGGGTGGGTGGTGGTGATCAGTAAATTTACATTGGTCTTTATTTGGCTTCCTATGGCTAAAACTAAAAGTTGACTTTCTAACTAAGTGGTGTGACATAGCATTGCAAGAGCAGTAAGACATTTCGACACACTATGCAAGCACATTAGAGTAAAGATGCTAGTAGTGGGGTTAATAGCTAGCAGGCTAGCAAGTGTTGGTAGCACAGCTGCTATTCCTCAGTGGCCTCTTGGCCCAACCAGAACAATCTTTGCCAAATGTTGTTGATAGAAAGTTGAGTCAACACCTGGTAGATTACATCAGCAAGCCCTATTTTGGGTGCTTCATACTGTAGTTTTTTCTTTGGTCACCACACTATAGTCTTCTACATAAACTGGGTCTCAACCTTGTTTGGGAGTATAGCCCATGATGCACCTGTTACCACCAGTGCCTTCCTCCCACACTCTGCTTGCCATCTTCATCTCAACCTTGTTTGGCAGTGGATACCCATGTGTCCCCTACAACTAGAGCAGTGAACATGCCTCCTCCTGCACTTGATATTGGTCCTCATCAACATCATCTTTGCAATTGCAACTGTCATCTCCATCTCTGTCTCTCCTTCCCACAAAGATCCAGAACCATCTCACACATCCATCCATTCTGATAAGGGCTGGTTGCTGGAACTCCTTATAGGTCATCTACAGTACAGCCACAACAAACTTGGAATGTATGTGAACACATTTGAGTCCCTCATTATAATGCTCAGAGACTATGGCCACATAAAATCCAGGTCTGTGTCATTGGAGGCACAATTGACTATTTTCCTTTACACATGTGTCACCAGTCTCACCATGACACATGTTGGAGAACAGTTTCAGTGGTCTAATGATACAATATCAAGGTGAATAGTATGATATATGGAGATCCTGACTGATCTCCATGTAGATATTTTTGCAAAATGGCCACCATCTTCTCCTAACCTCCTTTCTATACAAGATTTGTTGGTCCTCTTGACAGTTCTGTCTCAGAAAAGATATACTCCAATCCCAAGTTCTGGCTGTATTTCAAGGACACCATTGGTGCTATAGATGGAAGCCACCTTCCAGTTTTGCCACCCAGTCATGCAGCTGATCCATTTTGAAACTGCAAGGGTTTTTCATCTCAAATTGTCTTTTCATCTGCAACTTCAACCTTGTCCTGAAGTACACCCTCACAGGAAGAAAGGAATCCACCTTGGACTCCAAGATGTATGACAATGCTCTTGGATGTGGTCTGAATATTTTTGAGGACAGTGGATCTTGGCTATCTCTCCAGCCCAACTTTGCTCATTCCCTATTGAGGTGTGCAGTATTATTTGGCTGAATGGGACCAGGACAATCTATGGTATATTATTGGTAAGCATCTCTTTCATTTGTTATCAAACTAATTAAACTTAGGACAGTCAATAAGGAAGAACTGTTCAACCTGCAGCATGCATCTTTATGGAATATTATTGAGTGGGCCTTTGGTGTCCTGAAGAATCAGTATTATATTCTACAACTTCCCACTAAATACCCCCTCAACATTCAGGTCTGTATCTGGCTGCACTATTTGCTGTCCACAGTTTCTTACATCTTAGTAACAAGTCAAAGACAAATGGTAATGATGCTGACAGTGACTCAGAGGAGAATCTTGATCTTGATCCTGACAATGAAGGTGATGTGGAGTTGCACCATAGGATTACAGAGAAGATTTGGAGTGATTACTTTGTGATCAGGCAAGCTTGCCAGTTAGGGGGTTCAGATGACTATGACTTAGTGTTTGATGTTGATTTTGACTACAAATGTATAGAAGCATACATTGACATGTGCTTGAGCTACAAAGGGGAGAACATAAAGAAAGTGTACTACAATGTTTAGTGTTCAGCACCATGTTCCATCAAAATCCTTGGCAAATGGCTCCAGATATTCAACAAAATAACTTGCTGGATAAGTGTGTGACTAGCTGGCCAAGGATGCAGTGGAGAGACTATAGGATGTGGGCAGGTTATATGATGCAGGTGGGTTGTAGGATGTGAGCAAGTTATATGATGTGGGCAGCTCATAGGGCATGGGCAGCATGAAAACAGGTGGCAGGAAAGTTGATATGGGTGGGTCATAGGACATGGGTGGTACAAAAGCAGGTGGTAGGGCAGTTGATGGCAGCTGACTGTATCTCTCCTAGTACCAATCGGATGCAAAATCATGTTGAAATTGGAGCCTAGAATTGGCCAGCCTAAGGTATATGTCACACAATACCTTGTCAGTGGCAAATGCAAGAGTGAGTTTTGACCAGATTTGGGAGCTGATGTGATTACTGAGCACAGCTGATGTGGCTTGTGTGACAGTGGTAGTAGAGGGAGTAATATCCTTTCCTGGGGAGTCTTTGTGTAGGAAACCCTTGATGTCATCAATAGTAGGATTGAGGTCAGATAGAACACCTGCTTAGTGCTGCTGCAGCTTTGACTCCTAGCCAACTCAAGTCATAGCCAACTCAAGTCATAGCCAAGTCAGTGGCTGTGGCAACCCAGCCAAATCACTGGCTATTGAAGTCACTGGCTCGAAAATGCTGGCTAAAGCCAGTCCAATTGACTCAAAGTTGACTTTCTATATACTGGTGAGTCTTGAGTCTTGACTGTCTTGTGATAGTACATATGGTAGTAATGGTATGGCAGTAATATACCACATACACTGTCACTACATATTGAATTTAATCAATGAGCTGCTCAATTCAGCCTATCTGAGTCTCTGAGACTTATTTTGCAAGGACTGTCAGTTATAGTCAGTGGAATTGCTGCATTGGTGTATAATCACATGTAGTATGTACATTAAAAGATCACTCATGGCTATTCAATCTTCATTTCCATCAGCCTTCTCATCACCAATGACACTGATAATATGCTCAATGTAAAACCCAAATTCATTGCAGTCAATAAAAAGTTGAGCCATTCTTCCTTTAGGAAGAACTTCATCATCTGGAGGATTTCCATCAGAACCAAGCTGATTCAATTTCATTGTTTCATCATTGTCTCACTATCAGAGGAGAATACCTGTTCACATGGTACTACCAATGCTCGTATCAGAAGATAGTCCATGATAATAAAATAGGGGTACTTTGAGAAACCTAGAGAATTTTGGGACTTTGCATAGATGATTACATGTGGTAACTGGGAAACAAACTTACTGTCCAAAATGAAAGAGGGTCAGTGCCTTCAATGGAGCAGGGTGCTGTGATGTATAACACCAATTCTTGTTCAACTGTTTTTACACTGGTGGATGGTCTCTGCTAGTGTAAAGCAGGGACATCATATGGGACACCATATCATGGGGCAAGAATTCCTGAAGCAGGGGCAATTGTGTATTGAATGCTGGATAAGGGACCTTGTAATGCAAGTGGTTTGTTTGGAGCTTGGGCCACTGCTTGGCTGTTCATTTCTTGGCATTCATTCATCTGGACTTAACATCAGAATGGTTACACTAGGCAACCATAAGCTTACAAGCCCTAGAACTACTGTCTTGACTTTGGGAACTTTGTCTGGTTTCCAGTTTCCCAGGTCCCAGCTAAGGTGAATAGACTGCTTGACCACTGTGTAGTGATGAGTACAAAGTGAAATTGGAGACATGAATCTTACAAACACATTGTGATTGCATATACATTTGTTTTTCCCATGCAATGATAATAGTCTTGTGCAGCAGTAAGCCCAATGTTGATAAATGCAGTGCACTGAGGTGCTGCTTGTAAGAGATGCATTCACTGGGTGATAACAGCCTTGAACAATGGTACAGCATGTGACAGGAGAGGTAGGCTCTCACTTGACATTGACTCTTGTGTGGTATAAGGAATCTGTGGCAGTGAAAAACATTCCAGATAAGTAGCCTGTTACTGTAGGTACTCTGATTGCATGTGACAATTTAAAACTTGAAAATGCTCACTTCAAGGACTGTTTCTAAGTTCTCTAATATGCCCCAGTTCATCTCATCCATGTTATACTCCACAAGGTCTCAATGTGCTGGTGCCCCAAAGAAAGAATTGATTGCCTGTGAAAGAAACCAGCATGCTTGTTAGTATTATTGAGTGGACAACTGTTTCACTTACCTGAGGATATGGAGGTGGTTGATCATCAGGTACACAGAGTCCCATTTTGTCTTCACATCTCTTATGAGCTCAAGCATGGGAAGTTTCATTGTATTACCCTCTTCATCATCAAACCACTTCATCTCATTTCCAGATGAAATGGTATTGTCAAATGCTTCACAACAGAGGTTTGAAGTGCACACAATGCAAACAATGCTATGGCCAAGGGCAATTAAGTTTTGTTGAAGAGTTCCATAGGACTGTAGGCATCCTGATCATTGGATTGTATGCATCAACCCAAGTTGCACAAGTTGCACTAATGGACTTAAGGTTGACATCCATGTATTGATCAACACCACAGCCAGAACAGATGTTGAGGATGTGTGGGAAGCACATGATATGCCAATTGACATGGTTGGAGTCAATCCCATATTTGGAAAGAAGTTCTGATAACTCTCACATACCTGCATTGTTGTTGCTGGCATTGTTGAGAGTAAAGTGGTCAATCTATTGACAATCAAGTGAGTTTGAGAAATATAAAAAAGAAAAGGTACTATGTAATTTATGGATTGCCTCAGCACAACCTAATAAATGTAAGAGTGTTTTTTTAATGCTCTTGCCTTTGTGGCTTTCTGGGAAAATGGTGGAAGGTGATCAGGGCAGCTTTTATCTCAAGGACCCCTGGTTGATCATTCTTGGCAATGTAATGTGCCATCAGTGTGAGGAATGGGTGGCAGTTCTCATCAGTCCAAATGTTGCTTGCAAGTGAGATTTTATCCTCAGCTATCTATGGCAAGGTCCACAAGGAATGAAAAGAGCATGTTGAAAGAACAACATGCATAGCTAAACCTTCCTTTAAGGCAACAAACTAGTGTCACCATGCCTTGATGGTAAGTTCCCACATCTTTGTCCAGCAAGAAATCTGAGAGTCCCTCAGATCCTATTGAAGAAGAAAAAGAAGGTGCCAAAATTCCAGACATTCAACCACATTGATTGACTGTTATTGATGGTTCAGTAAAACATATTCTTGAATCATGAAGTTAGAAGATATACTTGATCATCCACAATAATGAATTTCCATAGACATGTTTTTAGTGGCACAATAGAGAACAGTGGTAGCCCAGTTCCCAAGGGGATGTGTCCAGAAGAGGTGTTTTAAACACCTTGATGCAATGATAAGAGTGATTGAATTAATGTGTCAGAAATGCTGAGAGCTTGGAAAAGAGTCTGAAATTTGTAGCCCATGTTGAAAGCCACCTTGACAGGCTCAATCCAGATCTTCCAATCATTTTTCTCAGCCTCTTCTATGTAATGTAATGTTTATTTATTTGTTTATTTAGTTTACCTTTGTTTACTTTGATGCTGGACTAGCATTGTATCTTGTCTTGTAAGTTCAACCTGTACTTGATTGTTTTTCTTTGTCACATGTGTTCCATTGTGTTCTCCTTTGTTCACTTCTCTTCTTGAACCTTCCTTTGAATGTTCTGGATCTCTTGCTGCTTGGTCCATGCACTACCCTCAACAGTATATAAGTCTTGTCTCTATATTTCTGTATTCTTAACCTTGACCTACTTGGTATTCTATGCCTTGTACTCTTTGACAAGTGAGGATGTCCCTCACTCTTCAAGACTACTCATAACCTCTTGACCTCATCATATCCTTGAACCTATCTGAGTCTACTCTTGGCTCTACCTGGGACAAGCATAACAAAAGGTTAAGGTTATCTTTTGTGGCTACTACTATCATAAGCTGTCACCACATTGAACCATCCTTCTCAAATCCCACCTCTTTGGTGGCCCTTTTGAAATCCTCCTGTCTTTGATTCTTCTGAGCCCTTTGAACCTCCCACTGAAGATGACCAGTCAAACTCTAACCTAGAACTTGTTACTTCCCATGAACATGAGACTTCTCAAGCTCTTGTGCAATAACTCACTGTTGGTCTCTCCCTTTCTCAAGAACCATCTCCACTGTCTCCTTTCCTTTGACCCATTGTTTCACCCCCACTTGTCAATATGTCTTCTTCCACTGTTAAACCCACCAAACTTTGTATCACCATTCCCAAAGCATATGATCGAGCTTATAATTCAGCTATCCCATGGATCAACTCCATTTGTTTTTATCTCCTTATTAACTCTGCCATTTACAATTTGAATGATAAGAAAGTTGCCTTTGCTCTCTCATATATGACTGAAGGATCTGCTTCCTCTTGGGCAGACACATTCTGTCTCCAGGAACTTTATGGCACCACTTCCTCCCTAGAAACCTTCAACAACTTCATCAATAAGTTCAAGAAGTCCTTTGAACACCTCAACAATACTGCAAATGCTATTGCTTGGCTATTTACTAAGCAAATGATCATAAAAGAAGGACAGCACCTTCTCTCCCACCCTTGCTGAATATATTTCTGAATTCCAGAATCAAGTTGCTGTTGTGATTTGTATGTTCTTTCATCCTTTTCCCAACTACACTTGCTCTCGAAAGCAAGTGCTCACCTATATTATATACATTCAAGCATTTAGGACTATCATCTATTTTCCCTTTCTCTCTTTCCTTTTCTCCTTACTATGCTGATGCTTCAGACTTCAACTTCACATGATACAGCACATGTGCACATACGTATTCCATACATGTTCCCTTCTTTTCTCACCAGACTGTGATGTGGTGACACATCAGCTTGTTATGTGTCTACTATGGCACAGTACTGCACTTCTCTTTTTGTATCAATTTTGGGGCTGTTCTTGACTGCATACTGTGCGGTCTGTGCTCAGATCCCACCTGTATATAAACTGTAGTTTAGTGACTGCATTCAGCAGTCTTATTCACTTGATCATTGCATTCAGCCTTAGGCTTGAGTGTGATTTAAGGATTTGACCTTGTTTCTACTATCTTGACACATTCAGCTCCATGCTTGAGCATCACCTCTGCTTTACTATCATCATCTCTTTCAGTCATTCACTGTCATCTTGCCCTTGAGGTTTGACTTCAGAGTTTGGCTCATGCATCAGTTGCTACCTCTTTGTTTATCAACTCAAACATTATTATCAGATACTTCTCTGTCAGTCTCCCCCTTCTCTTATGCATCATATCATGTCCATGGACACTGTCCCTACTCTACTGAAGGATTGGTATGCTAAGGCTATTCTCTTTCAGACCCAATGAGAATGTGTGTAAGAAATATTCAAATACAACCAGAAGGCCTCTTCTACTACATACTACTCTTTCAATCCTTTCCATCTTCCTACCTCCTCCAATCACTCCTCCACAAAGCCCTGCAATCCTGATGCCATGGATGTTGATGTTAACTAGTTACCACAATGACTCCTAATGAAAAAGCATGATGTATCAAGCAGAACTCTGTTTGTGTTGCTGACAGGCCAGTCATTTTTCTTCTGCCAGTTCCTCATTTCCCTTGTCTTCTCCCCCATCTTCTTCTGTCTCATCATCACCAAAATCTCCCGCTAGAAAGGTGAAGAAAGTTATGAAGGAAAGAGAGAAGATTCCAAATCTGATTGACATTGATGACAATGACAATAACAAGAAAAGAGGAAAATTTCTTTCATTTCATCTTTTTAAATGAAGATGATGCATCAATGCCATCATCTCCCTCCATCTCTATAATAGTATCCTCTGCAATGAAGACTATGCAATTTTCTCTGCAAGTTATTGTTCCTGATTATAATATGAAACCCATCAACACCTGCATCCTCATAGATTCTGGTGCTGACATCAACTCTATCAATTGGCACTTTGTCAGGAAACACTAACTCCCCATTATCAAGTTTAATAAACCACTCCAAGCTCAGAATGCTGACCAGTCCAAAAACAAGAATGGAGAAATTCAATCCTCCTGCAATCTCTTTGTCAATGTCAAAGGAATCACCCACTCTGTGCAATTCCATAACATGGCTTTGGATTCGGAAAATGTCATTTATGGACTTCTCTGGCCTAAATCAATCAACTCTGTCATTGATTGGGGTGCCCAGACCATCTCTATAATAGAATTAACTGATCAATCTAGGTAACTTCACTCCTTCTTTCATCACAACATCAAACAGCACAATTGATTCTATAAGAAGCTTGTCCCTTCTTGATCAGATCCTCCTGTTCAACATGTTTATGTAAACACCATCACTGACAAATGACTCTTTGACTATCTCAACCCTGAGTCTGAATTTTGTTATATGCAAAAGGCAGTAGATCTCCACACACTTGATCATTGTATCCAATTCAGTTTTTATGTTGCTCTCCTTGATTCCCCAGTTATTTGAAAGCTGACTACCACTACCAAACTTGCTATGGCAGCAGAATCTGGCAAGCTGAAGAAGATTCTCCCTCCAGAGTACTCTGAATTTGCTTCTGTATTCTCTAAGGAAGCCACTAACCACATACCACCTTCCTATCCTTGAGATCATGGGATCAACCTCAATGAATCTTTTGTTACTCAAGCTGAAAAGATCTACCCCTTTCTTCCAATGAACACAAAGCTACCAAAGACTTCCTAGTTGAGAATCTCAAATATGGGAAGATATGCCTTCAAATTATCCCCAAGCATCCCCTTTTTTCTTTGTAAAGAAAAAGGACAGTGGTCTTTGTCCTTTTCAAGACTACCAATACCTCAATGATCATACTATTTGTGACACTTACCCCCTCCCTCTCATTTCTGATCTTGTTGATAAACTTCAAGATGTGAAACTTTTCAACAAGTTTGATGTATGATGGGGTATAACAACATTCATATCAAAGATGGTCATCAGTGGAAGGCCATTTTCATTACTCACAAAGGCCTCTTCAAACCAACTGTGATTGTTTTTGGTCTTACCAATTCCCCTGCGACATTCCAACAGATCATGAATGACTCTTTTTGTAATATGATTGCTGAGGGTTGATTGGTGATCTATATGGATGATCTTCTGATTTATTCACCAGATGAAGCTACCCAAACGGAATGAACCTGTTGTGTTCTTCAACAAATGCAGGGACTAGATCTTCACCTGAAATTGGAGAAATGTACATTTGCTGCTGAAGAAGCAGATTATCTGGAAATGATTGTGAAGCCAGGAGGCCTTGCCATGGATTCTGTAAATGTTAAAGTTGAACCTAATCTCCTGACAAAACTCTGAAACTCCAAAGTTAGTGTCTGGACAGAAGGGACATTGGCTTCACCTTATGTGGTGCACCCTTGTCAAAGGCAAGTCCCCAGTATTTCAGAGGGACAGACAAAGGGCAGAGGGTCAGAGGTCAGAGGTTGGAGGGTCAGAGGTTGGAGGTTGGAGGGTTGGAGGTTGAAGCAAGTGGTGGGTTAAGATTAATGAGCTGAGGAAGAGGACAACAAGAGGAGGACCAAGAGGACAAGGAGGGAAATCAGAACTAGAATCGATATTTGAACTGAGGGTACAGGAGCAGAGTACAGAGTTTATATACAGAAAAAAGTGACAGTATTGGCAATCCTGGTGGAGCTCTGAAGGACCCACCTGTCATGTGAACAACAGCGTTAGCAATTCCAGATCATCTCCAGTAGCCCCTACATGTCAGAGGTGAGACATGGCAGTGATAGCTATTTGATGTAGTCCCTCTGTGGTCAGCACCTGTCAGAATAATACAAATGGTCAAATGAAATATCAAAGGCAGTCAAATAGTGAGTAAACACATGCAAGTCCAATGACTCCAAATGGTCTCATAAGCAAGAACACTCTGGAGATTGTAAGAACAAAAGACTGGAGGTATGGAGTTATACTTAGCAAAAATCATGAATATGACAGTATTTCCCTCTTAGGTCTGAGCTTCTGAAGGCCTAAGCAAGACAAAGTGAGTCAGAGTTTGTAATCCATTTATTGTTCTCCTGGGATATAAAGTCCATCAGATTTTGCCTGAGCTTCTTATCTTGTTACCATTACCATGACTCTCATGTCTGCACCTTTGGGCAGCATCTCCACCTGGTCTGACATGCAGCTTATAGAGAACAAGTGTGACAATGAGGGGGTTGCCAATGCCAAGAACTGAGAGTGCTGGTGGAGGTTGCTGGCACAGAGAGCTGAGGAGGAGCAAAAAGCTCAAGAGATGGCAAAGGCAAAGCCACAAGAGGATAAGGAGCACCAGAAGGTGGAGGAGAAGAAGTGGAGGCTGGAGGCCAAGGCAAAGGTGAAATACAAGGTAAGTGGCTCAAGGTTGGACTTTGCCAGCAGATTGACAGAGTTAGGCAGAGGAGATGCATGCTCAACAGAGCACGACTAGTAACAAGGGAAAGAAGAGGGTGGAGCCAGAGTGGGAGGTGTGTGAGGGGTGTGTGAGCCAGGGGCTTGAGTGTGTCTGGGATAAGGGGAAGGCGATGGCCTGGTAAGGTGCATCACCATGAAGGCCAGGTGCAGGCAGCCCAGAGTGGAGGAGCCAGAGGAGAAGCAGACAAGGGTGAAGTGGATGAAGGCATAGATGGCTGCAGATGAAGGTGGGGCCCAGCAGCAGCCAGAGGAAGACAGAGGAGACAGAAGACATGGAGGAGGCAGAGGAAAAGAAAAAGACAGAGCTGGAGGGTGTTGTGGGGGAGCTGTGCTGCATCTGGCTGGCCCTTCAGTGGCAGAATAGCTGGCTGGATGACCAGAACCAGTGGTTGTAGCAGCTGGCTGAACTGGCCATGACCCTTGTCTTTAAGCCAGAAGTGTTGGAGGCTGAGGAGGTGGTGGACGGAGATGAAAAGGAGGCATGGGCAGAGTTGGAGGAGTTGTTGAACGTGGAGAAGGAGGCTGAGTAGAAAGAGTTGGATAGAAATATAGAAATAAAAATGTTTTTTGATTTGAAAGTCAGAGTGATTGAACAGAGTGAGGTTTGGGTTTATCCAGATAATGAAGGTGGTACACCTGAACAAGTTCAGATGCGTGACTGAGTTCAGTAGCCAATAACCAAGATGTTTCTTTATCAGTGCCTTTGTAGCTGGACCACCAGACCAAGTACAGGAGTTTTGCAGTGTTGACAGTGATGATCTAACTTGGGGTCAAGGATTTCAGCAATTTTGTATTCGAGTTCACTGTCTACTTTGACCAGAGGTAAGGGTGAAGGAGTGAGTACCTGGCTGCATGATAACTGCATATGGCTCAAGATTCTTTTTGGAGAGTTTCTTCAAGGGTCTGGTGGAGTGGAAGTACATGGCTTTGATGAAAGCTTGCTCACTGATGTGGATGTCTGGAGCTGGAGTTCATCTAGTGTCTGCTGGTACTTGATCTCACTTTTGGATGGCAGCCATTTCCTCATGGAGGAATGAATGGAGGGAGTCAAGGTTGATGGAGTACTTGCAAGCTCATGTGGAGGTAAGATCATGTTCAGGGTGGATAGAGACATTTGGGTGATAGCCCTTGTTGGCAAAGAACAGAGAGATGCTAGTAGTTGCATTTGGAGCATTGTTGTATGCAAACTCTGCAAGGGGCAGGAGTTCAAACCAGTTGTCCTGCTGATAGTTGCAGTAGACATGCAAATACTGTTCAAGGGTTTGGTTCATCCACTTGGTCTATCCATCTCCTTTGGGGTGATAGCTGTAGGTGAAGTGGAGGCAGATGTTAAGGGCTTTTCCAAGGGAATGGAAGAAGTGAGATATGAACTCAAAGCCTCTGTTGGAGGTGACATGGGAGGGAACTCTGTGCTTTGAGAAGACATGGAGAAGGAAGAGCTTTGCTAGCTCTAGAGAAGTAATTGTGTTGTGTGTAGGGACAAAAATGCAATGCTTGGATAGGTGGTTGAGAATGACTAATATAGTGGAATAGCTGGAGGAGGGAGGAAGCAGTTCAGTGAAGTCCATAGAGATGGAGTTCCATGGTCTTGAAGGAATAGGGAGTTATTTAAGAAGTCCATATGGCTTATGTCTCAGAACTTTCATGCAGGTGCAGGTAGTACAAGAAAAGACATACTCCTTGACAAAGGTGCATATTCCTGGCCAAGGATAGTCATGGCAAATGAGTTCTAAGGTCTGGTTTTGGCCGAAATATCCGGAGAGGGGATGGTCATGCTTGTAATGGAGGATATGGAGTCAAAGGTCATTGAAATCAGGGACATAGATATGATTATCCAGATGGAGGAAACCAATTGAGTCAACTGACCATCGAGAGTGGGAGGGTTCAGACATGAACAAATAACTGGAAGCCACAGGATTGGAGGGAAGGGAGGAGAGGATATCATTATGGAGTTGTTTGATGTTGAAAAGCAAGCTTGCCCAAAGTACTGGAGCAGCAAGGGAGGTAGCTCTAAGGGATGCCATGAACTGCTTGTGAGTGAACACAGGTCAGAGATTATGAGGGTTCATGTGAGCATAGTCCTTATCCCCCTCTTTGGGATAGACATCCCAGTGTCTAGTGAGGGCATTAGGCTTATCTCTGAGGTGTTCTGGACAGAAGCAAATGACAAGGTTGAAGTGGGAGAGGAACTCTGACCAGCAGGCTTGCTGGCCAGTCAGGAGTTTGATAGTAGCAAAGTATTTAAGGTTCTTGTGGCTGTGAAAATGTCAACTGGAGTTGTAGAACCTTCAAGGTAGTGATGCCAAGTGCAGAAGAATTCATGGATTGTGAGGAGTTCTTTATCATGGGTGTTGTAGTTGAGCTCCAGAGTGGACAGAGTCCAAGAGTAGAAGGCAACAGGTCTAATTTTGTCATTAGTACAGCAGATGGAGAGGGTTTGGTGATGGCATAATTAGAAGTGTCAGTTTCCACTATGAGAGGAGTGTCTGGAATCCAATGTGTGAGAATCAGAGTGGAGGTGAAGGCATCTTTGAGTTTGTGGAAAGTGGAGCAACAGGAGGAGTTGGTGAAGTTCCATGAGATACCTTTGTAAGTAAGGCACATAAAGGGGATGATGATGTTAGAGTAGATGTTGATGAAATGCTGGTAGAAATTTGCAAAACCAAGGAAGGACTGTACATCCTTAACCTTTCAAGGCTCCAGCCAGTCCTGAATTGATTGCACCTTCTCTGGGGACATAGTAAGTCTGGAGGGTAAGAGCTGGTAGCCAAGATACTCAGTGGACATGGTGTGGAACTCACACTTATTAGGTGTAGCATAAAGTCCATGCTTGCAGAGCCTCTGAAGGACTTCTCAGACATGCTCTTTGTGAGAGGCAATGTTGTCAGAGTAGATTAGAATGTCATTCAAATAGACAAAAATGCAAAATCTAAAAGATTAGCAAAGATAGTACTGACAAAGTGCTGAAAAGCAGCTGGGGTGTTTGTAAGACTGAATGGCATAACTAACCATTCATAGGAGCCATAGCGTGACCAAAAGGAGGTCTTCCATTCATCTCCAGGAGCAATGTGGATCAGATGGTAGGCATGCTGGAGGTCGATTTTGATGTAGACTTTAGCATGGCTTGGAGAGTCAAGGAGGTCAGAAATGTGAGGGAGTGGATATTGGTCCTTCTTCATGATCTTGTTGAGTCCTCAAAGGTCAATGCAGAGGCAGAGTGAACCATGCTTCTTGCAGACAAAGAGAACTGGAGTGGCATGAGTGAAGGAGGATGGGTGGATAAGACCATTAGCCAGATGCTCATCAAGGAATGCACAGAGAGAGTCAAGCTTGGAGGTGGAGAGTGAGTAGGTAGTTCCTAATGGAGGTGAAGTACCTCCCTCCAGGTCAATCTTAAGGTCATGATCATGATGTGGAGCAAGCATGTTGGCCTTGCTTTTACTGAAGATATCAGCAAAGTCATGATAGTCTGGAGGTACACTGGAGAGATTGATTTCTTCTGGAGTGGAGGTAACAGAATAGAGTTCACTCTGAGGAGGTTTCAACTGCATACTAAATTGCAGCAAGCCTTTCAAGCGACAAGCCAGGAAAAATGCAGGAGCACTGATTATGGCAATGGGAGGAGCAGCATGATCAGAGAAACACTGTGATTCAGACAGAGGTGTGTTGGAGGATGAAGAGTTAGCCATAGGAGGAGATTTCGGAGGCTGTGGAGGTGATCTCAAAGGGGCTGGCATGGTCTGTTCAGGTGCTTGGAACGAGATACTGTTTGAAACCCAGTCAATCAATGGATTGTAGTGGGCAAGCCAGTTGTGTCCTAGAACAAGGGAGCAAGAGCCATCCAATGGAGTGACAAAGAATGTCATTGGAGTGATATCACTGGTTTCAAATAAACAGAGAGATTGATTGTGCACATGATGGTGCTATGACAGGTACCATTGAAGAGTCAGAGTCAGAGCAGAGGTACAGGATAGGTAGAAAAATTATGGTTTTTGACAAAATTTGAGTCAAGGAAGCAATTAGAGGAGCCAGAGTCCATGAGAGCCAAAAATGGAGGAATGGAATAGGAGGCAAGAGAAACTAATAGTACAAGAGACTTCAGATCAGAAAGAGCAGACACATTGAGATGAGTCTTCTTAGGGGCACAGTCATGGTCAACACAACCATCTGGCTGTGTGGAGTTATGGAGGTTGGGACTATTTTTTTGCCTTTGAAGTGGAGGGTGCTGGAGTTGCAACAGTTGTAGTTGCAGACTGGCCCTTAGAAGCCTGAGATGTGAACTTCTTGCAATCCTTAGCCATATGACCACCTAGGCCACAGAATATGTGGTGCTTGTTATCAAAGTGGCACTTTTACTCTGCTGGAGTAAGCTTGCCATCAGTGCCTGGTCTAGATGAAAGGTTGGACTGATTTGGAGTAGTGGAGGGAGTGGTATCCTTTCCCTTGGACTCTTTTGAATTCTTAGGTGACTTGCCACTGAAGTTACTCAGAGTGGATATGGAGGGTTTGTCGGAGGTTTTATCAGAGGAAGGCTTGGCAGATGGTTTAGAGGTCTGGTTCAATTGGGCGATAACTCAGACTTGTGCTGCCAGTAGTGTGCATTGATAGTGTAAGCAAGGGCATGGAGTTTGGAGAGAGAAGGAGGCTTGCCCATGCATGATATCTCATTCTTGATATGATCAGGCAGACCATTGTAGAAATGATGCCTGAGGGCACCTTCTCCATAGCCTTGAACTTGTGAAGCAATCCAGTTAAACTTGACCACATACTTGTTAATCCACTGACTATCCTTTATTGACAAATGATCCAGTTGATGTTCCACATCTCTGATTAGATTGTGTGATCCAAAGTTCAACTGGAGTTTGAGGACAAATTTGCAATAGTTATTCATCCAGATAGGAGAGGAGGTAGGATCATTCATTTTGAGAAGGTCTGGCTCGAACCATTCTAGTGTAGTACCCTTGAGATAAGACTGTGTGAGGGTAACTTTAGTGCAATTTATAGCAAAGGCCATAGGATGATCTTCCTTCTGCCTTTTATTCTTGTCTTGCTGATTGGAATATTCCATCCATGCTTCTGACTCCCAATGACATGACTCCCATTATCCGAAAAATTCCCACCCACAGAGGAAGGTTCGGCATGTTAACACCTATGCTACTATTGACAAGAAGCTCTATGATTATATGGGGGCAAGAAGTGAGGAAAAGTATATCATGGCTGCCTGAGAGAATAGGCTGGCCTTTCGGATGATCTGAGGAGATTGCAAACACTTCCTCCCCAATTCCCCAGTCATCAGAAAACTCACTTTGTCTACTGAATTGGCCATGGCAACCGAGGCTGCAAAGCCCAAACCTACCCTTTTTTCTGAGCATTCCAACTTCTCTTCTGTGTTTTCAAAAGAAGCTATAGTTCACGTACCACCATCCCATCCTTATGATCACAAGATTAATCTCAATGACTCATTCACTCTGAAAATTGGAAAGCTATACCCCCTCTCTCCTGATGAACAACAGTCAACCAATGAATTTCTTGAGGAGAACCTAGCCTCTGGAAAGATTCGCCCTTCCAACTCTCCACAAGCCTCCCCTTTCTTCTTTGTAAAGAAGAAGGATGGTAAACTCTGTCCATGTCAGGAATACCAATATCTGAATGAACATACGATCCGAGATGCTTACCCCCTCCCATTGATTGGCGATCTGATTGACAAAATGAGAGACGCCAAACATTTCACCAAGATGGACATTCGATGGGGGTACAACAACATTCAAATCAAAGATGGACACCACTGGAAAGCCACCTTTATCACACACAAAGGACTTTTCGAACCAACTGTTATGTTCTTCAGTTTCTGCAACTCCCCAGCTACCTTCCAATGTCTCATGAACAATTCCTTTTGGGATATGATCGCAAAGGGATGGCTGGTCATCTATATGGATGACCTCTTAGTTTTTTTCCAAGATGAAGAGACCCACATCAAACGGACTTGTCGAGTCCTCCAACAGATGGAAGAGCTAGATCTCCACCTCAAACTAGAAAAGTGTCAATTCAACATCCCTGAGGTTGAATACCTTGGAATGATCATTAAGCAGGGTTAACTCGCAATGGACCCAGTAAAACTCGAAGGAATTGTCAACTGGCCTACCCCTGAGAAACTTTTCAATGTCCATTCCTTCCTTGGATTTGCTAACTTTTATCATCATTTCATTCCAGATTATAACACCATTGCACATCCTCTCTTGGATCTTACCAAGAAATCCCATGAATGGAATTGGTCTCCTGCTTGTCAATCATCTTTCGACTCTTTGAAAAGGTCTTTTCTCTCCAAACCTATCCTTCATCTCTCCGACCTCTCCTGACCTTTCACTATAGCTACTGATGCTTCCAAATACACATCAGGTGCTATTTTGATGCAAACCAATGTCAATGGTGACTGGCTCCCTTATTCCTACCTCTCCCAAACCTTTGGCCCAGCCAAGCAAAACTATGACATCTATGATAGGGAACTTCTTGCCATAATTTGTGCTCTGAAAACTTGGCATCATTACCTCCATGGCTCCCAATTCCCTGTCCAGGTTTTCACTGATCATAAAAACCTGACTTACTTCTGCCAAGCCCAGAATTTGAACTGACGACAAGCCTGCTGGTTGCTTGATCTAGCAGATTATGACCTTAAGATCGTTCACATTGCTGGAAAACTTCTCAGTGGTCCTGATGCCCTCTCCCATCATCCAGATCTTCACCCAGATGATCAAAATAACACAGGGGTCACTCTCCTCCCTGATTCCCTCTTTGTAAACCTCATTGATACTCAACTTTATCACTAAATTTCCTCCACTTCTCTCAATGATCCACTAGTCCTCGAACACCTTCAAACTACTACCCAACCTGATATCCCTGCAGCTTTCCGTTCCCGGCTCTATGACTGGCAGTTTACCAATGGTATTCTCACCTATAAAGGGTGTGTTTACATTCCTCCTGAAGAATCATTACAATGTTCTATTGTCTCTCATTGTCATAATCACGAGCTCCATGATGGTCACTCTGGTTATCTTAAAACTCATCAGCTTGTTGCTGCCGACTTTTGGTGGCCAGGCCTTGCTCAATATGTTCATTGTTATGTTGAAGGCTGCACCATTTGTCAGCAGAACAAAACCAATATGCATCTGTCCTACCCCCCTCTCTCCCTGATCTGATCTACCACCACTTGCCCTTTTCAACAGATTTCCTGTGATCTTATTACTGATCTTCCCCTCTTCACTGATGCTTCCTTTGATTCTTTATTAGTCATGGTCAACCATGGGCTTACAAAGGGGGTGATTATCTGTCCTACTAAGAAAACTATCACCACCCAGGGTATTGCCACCCTTTTTTTTCATAAAGTATACCTTCATTTTGGCCTATACAATAAAATTATCTCTGACCGTGGTTCCCAATTCGCATTCTCCTTTGCCAAAGAACTTGGGAAACTTTTAAACTATGATCTATCCCTCTCCACTGCTTATCACCCACAATCTGATGGGGAGACAGAACAGGTTAATCAAGAAGTTGAAACGTACCTTCGGATCTTTTGTAGCACCAACCCAAGTTCTTGGGCAGAAAAGATTTTCCACACAGAATTCATGCATAATCACTGCCCTCATTCCATTACTGGAAAGTCTCCATTCTTTCTCATGATGGGCTATGAACCTCATGCCCTACCTTCCATCCTTCCCTCTTCCTCCCTTCCTGCTGTCAACAATCAATTGAAGGCTCTTACTGCTGCTAGAGATGAAGCTCTTGCCTTCCATGAACTTGCCTGACAAGTCATGGCTTCTCGTACTTCCCGGTCTTTCTCTCCATTTGTTAAAGGGGATAAAGTTTGGCTTGAAGCAAAAAACCTCTGTCAATTGGTCACCAACCCTAAGTTCGCATCAAAAAGAGAAGGACCCTTTTCTATCATCAAGGTTTTATCTCCAATCACATATCAACTTTGTTTACCTAAAGCATGGAAGATTCTCCCTATTTTCCATGCTTCTCTCTTATCGCCCTATCATGAAAATGATGTTCACAGCAAAAACTTCCCTGTGCCACCCCTGACCTTATCACAGGAGAAGAAGAATTTGAAATTGAATGTATCATTTATCATTGTGGTACTCTATTGGCTCGGATGTTCCTAATTAGGTGGAAAGGATATACTGTGGAAGAAGATTCCTGGGTCCCTGAACAGGACTTGAGAAATGCAAAGTCTGCCTTGGTAGACTATAAAAACCTTCATCCCTCCATTTTCTCTCCTTATTTTCGTCTTTCATCTTCCTTTTGTTCTTTATCAATGGCTATCAAACTTGCCCCTACTACCACTGCTCCAACTTCTAATATTTCTCCTCCTTCCTCTCCTGTCCCAGAGGTTGAAAGACCTTCTTCCCCTTGATCCTATTTCCCTGCTCCAATCGAAATCTTCTCAGCCGTCTCTCCCTCTGGAGGTCCCTTTGTACCTTTCTCAGTCGACTCCCCTCTCTATGCTCACACTCTTTGAGACAATTTCCCCAACATTACTATCTTAGAAACCATGCGTGCCCACCTACGAGACCCACATATGGCTATTCCAATCAGGAGTCATCTAGACATGGGATCCCCCCTTTGGGCCCCATATCGAGCATATCTTCAGAATGAAAGCTTGGGGAACATGGTTGCATTGGCCGCCTCTAAACCTAGTTTCGGACGTCATCTCTATTTCATACAATGAGTTCAGTCAGAGATTCAGGGAAACCTGGATGCTGCTTTATATCAACTGGGGATGTTCAATTTTCTAGTTGATTTAGATCATTATCTTCAAGAGGTGCAACAAATGATCATCCTTTCTCCACCTGCCTCTCCATCAATCTCAGCCTCTTCATCTCTGTTGTCTTCCGAGGAAACCTTTGCACTAGCTAGAGCCGAAGCATATCATGAGGTGCAAACTTTGGAGACTATTAATGGAGAACCATATGACATTCCTCTCCCTCCTAGTCATCCTCAATTTTGTAATGCCTGTTTCAAATGTCAAAGGGTTGGTCATCAAAGGATTGATTGTCCCTTTTACAAGTGTCCTGTTTGCCACAAGTCCAGCCCTGGTCATACCCAGGCCAATTGTCCTCATTGTTGCCCCAATCAAGCTGTCATACCTCTTGCCCCTCCACTTGTAACTCATACCCTTTGATGCCCCCTTCTGTCTCCTGCTCCACATCCCATTCCTCCTCCTCATAGTCATGGTCACCCTTATGCTCATTCGTTGGAATGTCGTTCTTTCCAATGCTCCCATCATCATTCCAGTACTCCTTATCTGGACATGGAAGTTGAGGAGGATCTTATGTGGACTGAAGAAGGCAAAGCCAACATGACTGGTTCCCCTTGAATTGTCTTATGAAGAGTTTGAAGCAAGGATGGTCGTTGTTCCTCATCAGTGTTTCGGAGTTTAGTGGGGGGATAATGTTACAATTGGCTTATTCCTTTTCTTCTCACAATTCCTTCTTTACTCACCTGATTACACATCCTTACCCAGCATGTTATAAATCCTCTACTTGCCAGTAATCAGGTTTACCTCATCTTCCATTTCTTTCATATGTTTATCATCATGCTTACCTTTGTCTCGATTGTCTAGTTACTATATCAAGGTTCTATGAACCTGCCCTGAATCTTCCTATGTACTATATTTACCTTGTCGACTCTTGCTTTGTTTCTTTAACTTGATCTCCCTTGACCACCTTGTATTCTTGTACTTGAATCATACTGTGCTTTCCTTGTTTGTCATAAGGAGTCCCCTTCTGACTCACTTGTCCTACTCTTGCAAGAATCCCTCCAAGAGATGTCTTGGTCCACCTTAGGGAATCACCTTAAGAAAGTCTAGTGAGTGAAGCTGTGGGTGAGTCATCGCCGGCCTAGCTTTCAAGTCTTGACACTCGACTATCAAGGGCTACACTTGTCCTTATCCAGGCCAAGTGGAACACCTACCAGATTATCTAGCTCTTCTTCATCTAAGCCAGTGGAGTCTATAACAGAGAGTGAAATGCATGAACACTGATGGTAAGGAATAATGCAAAAAGCTACATATTGCAAATGTGAAACAGATCTGTCCAACTCAGCCAATAAATAGGATCCACTGGTTGTTTGACAAAGAACAACCATTGGTCCCATATACCTTGGTTTTATCTTGCAGTTGAGTTCTTTTTTGACATGTGAGTTGTGAATGAGTACAAGAGTATCTACAAAGAAAAAAAGGAAAGGAATAAGCTCATTCTGATTTGGAAAACAACAATGACAACCTAGGTGACCAAAGGGCAGTGGGACACTCATGATCAAAGTTAAAGCCGAAAAAACCCAGCCTGGATATGAGACACTCCAAGTCCAAGTCTGACAGCAGTAATTCCGATAGTGACCATATGCAGGGTGGAAATCATAGTTGATTGTGTGGTTTTTGAAAGAATTCTCGAAGTGTTTGATGGATTTGTAATGTGCAGTGAGTATTTTGAGGTGTATTTCCTCTAAATACAATCGGCACTTTTGCAGTTGTTGGGCATGCCAAGTTCTAAGTGTGGTAGAGGAAAGTGGATTAGTATCAGGGAGTGGTAGGAGAAACATTGCTTCTGATATATTGAAGGGAAATAGTGGTTCTATGCCATAAGCCATAAAGTAAGGGGATAACCCAATGGATTTGATAATGGTGACTCTCAGAATAATCTGTATAACTCCAGCATTGCTTGGGAGTATTAGCTTTCGACCTCAGTTAGTGAAGTAGACCTGAAATGGTTTAGGGTATCACCTGCCATCATCTCCTTCCTGTGAGAGGATGAATCCAACAACAATATAGGATGTATTGACCACTATGATCACTTCTAGACCACATTCATAGTTGAGACAATGCAGGGCAGGTGATTCAAGAATAGCATCCTTAAGATGCTGCATTGCTTTTTGCTGGGATTCCCCCCATATGAAGGCAATGCCTTTATAGGTTAGATCAACAAGAGGATGTACCATTTGCACATAATTGTGGATAAAAATGCAAAGGACACCACACAAACCCAGAAGCTCACAGACCTGGCTGAGAAAGTGCATTCAGGCCAGTCCTGGATCTTCTGCTGCACCTTGGTGTCTTGAGGTATTCATCCATCAAAAGTACACTTGTGCCCAACAATAATAGCATCAGGCACAGTGAGAATGAATCTCTTGGCAGAAACAGTAGTACCTATGTGCTGAAGGTGTTGTAAAATGTGGTTAACAATGACAAGATGATCCCAAATAAACCTTCAGATCCCTGAATTTTCAGGTATAGTTTCATAGGATCTGTCTTCATATTGATAGTGGGTAACACCAGATTTTGCAGGTAAGTTGTTGATGAGAGGCATGGTGTGGTCTGGTATCTTGTCTTGAAGGATAAAGGCCATATCAGCTTGGTAGATTTGAACTGTGTTTGTGTATCCCATAGAGACAGTGGTTAAGCAGTGAGGACCTAAGGGAGTAGTAAAGGATGTCAGAATCAACATGAAGCAGACACTGGTTGTATCCAGCAAATAAGTCCATTATACCATAAACCATGTATCCTGCAAAGGATTCTGCAAAATGCTTGACAAAGAGAGGTATGGATGTGTTGCAGATTGTAACTGCATTTAAGAATTGTAAGTCATGAACAAGGCAGAAAGTTTCACCATCTTGTTTGAGGACACAGAACCAGCAGGACCAATAAGCTGCTGTAAAGGGTTTGTAGACCTCTGATGCACTGCATTTCTTGATAATTTGAATCATATCTTTTTGGAGGAAAGGTGGTATCAGAATATTGTGAACTACCCACAGTATATGGGGTACTGTTGTGATTTTGACAGGCAGAAAATAGTGTTTATTGAGGCATCCTTGTTTGGTTGGAATCCATGTGAATGCTGTTTCATGAGTGAGGACTGACCACTGAACAAGTTTCAGTTCTTCTGGCCAAAGCCACTTGGTGGGATCGAGATCCAGGTTATCTGTGTGTTCTTGTGTAAAGCAGATTCCTGAGATACAATCTGGAGGGTTAGTGGATAAAGGAGGTATACCCTCTAAAGGATTGTCTGGTAAATGCCAGACAATACAAAAGTCTTCTGTAACAGGAGCAGAAATTGAGTGAATCTTTTTAGCAATGGGTTTATATATGAATGCATGAAGGGAATAGTTGAAACCATAAACAGACCATAGGGCAGCAGGATTAACATCAGTCAAAACAGATTGAAGGGATGAAAGAAACACATAATTAGAACAAGGCAAAGATGATGTGATCTGAATGGAAAGTGTAGAAGCAGCTTCCACAGTTTTAGTGATATTATCCATGTTGGAAGCCGAAGGAGTAACATGGAAAAGACAAGCAGCCATGAGATACTTCAAGAAAGGATACTTGTCCAAGAACACATCCATACCTGGGAATTTTACAGAATCTCCCCACCATGAAGGCAGATCATCAAGATCTAAAAACCTAGTTTAACTATGCTCTGGTGGTTAGTACAAGTCATGCCCTTGCGGCAACATGGACATCCATCTGTCTAAGGATGGGTTGGCAGGTGGAATGGTTTGCATGCCATCCAGGTAATCTTCAGTAGTTGCAGACATGAGGCAGTGAAATGGTTGGCCTAAGAGTGGATCAAAGTTAGCATGATCAACCACTTGTACCTGCAACACAATTGCTCCAATTCCAAATGACAGGGATAGTTCTCAACCACTCTGAGAGTCAAATCAATGCTAGTGTTAGCCAATGTCATGCACATGAGATGATCTGAGCAAATCAGGTTTCATAATTGCTGCCACACCCACCTTGGCATGGTAATGATTTCCAATCTGGAATCCAAAACACATGTGAGCATGTGCTCAGTTCCTACCATCTTACCATCTATGCATTGAAGAGGAAGGCTATGATGCACCACAATAGTCCCATTATTGGAATGTAAAACACAATTGCTGTATTCATGATCTACCTTACCTGGGTCATGAGCAGATAATTCATTCACTTGTATGACATGAGACTGAGATAAGGAAGGAAAAGCAGTGACCCATTTAGTAGTAGTTGCATCACAATTTTTTCCTGAAGTCAGGCACAATGGCAAAAAGATCTTTGATAGTAACAGGTATAGCCATTGCTAAAACTTGGTCTAGAACATGCTTGATCAAGCACAAATAAGTACCTGTATTGCCCAGGGGTGAAAATTGGTGGATTAGTAAGAGGAATGCAAGGAGGGACTTGGTTAGCTGGTGGCAAGGCAGGTGCATTTCTGGGTTTGTTAGTGAATTTCTCTGTAATGTGCAAGGTCAGAGGGGGTGTTGGAGGTAAAGAGGTATGGATACTTGGGTTGTCCATGATTGCTGTACCTCTGGTGAAATCAGTTCTTGTTCTTCTGAGACCCATGCTGTGTGTGGGTTCAGTTTGGAAGTTCCAGATTTGACCCAGGGTTTGATGGGGATAGTAACTCCATCAAATGAGAATGATGCCCCTTTGGACTTCTGGCTATCTTTAGCTTCCTTTGCAGCTTGGAAGGATGCACAAGCCTGCACTATAAACAGCTGGAAATCCAGGTCAGCAATGTTAGGAGAAGCAGGTACTTCCACTTCTGAGATAGAAGCTGCAAAAGATAGGGGCTCAAAGTTGATGACTGCCTCCATTTCTGCCACATTGGTGACAAACCAGACACCCAACATCAGATGTGGGGCTACTAGAGCATTAGTAGAAGTAGTGACTGAAATTGACCTTTCCACTGCAATATGGTCAAGGCAATCCTTGATGCAATGTGCTCCCAGGATGTGAGCAATGTAAGAGCTGTCAGGTAAGTGAAGGCTTTGATTGGTCCTGCAGATAATTCTCCCCATATGAAGGTATGCTTTAACATGTTGGCAACTATTGATAAGGTGACCAAAGATCATGCAAAATGTGCAAACTCCATTCTGGCAAGCAGTTGTAAACTCTTTGATGGGCATTGAATTAGATGAGGCTGCTGTGGGTTGTGTGGCAGGTTGTTGTGGAGAGTGGAATTGCAAACAGGAATCTGGTGACACAGATCTGGTAGTATATGTGATATGGAGCATGGAACCTGGCAGCAGGAATTGGCCACATCAATGATATTAGTTAGTGGGTAAGGATTGTCTGGGTGAATGTCCAGTTTTACTATTGACAGCCAGTAACAAATCCTGCTCTCTACTTCAGGCAGGAAACCTAAGAGGAACATAGAATTGCAATTAGTTTCCAACAAATTTCCTCAAGTTATAGTTATAAGGACTGTGGCTATCTTGGTGAATTTGCACTGATATTTGCCCAAGTCTTCTTGGCTTCTCATGCTTTTCTTTCTGGAGTCCTGAATAGGATATTGAAGATCAGCATGACAATAGCTTTCACATCCAGGATACAAATCTGTGACCACAGTTACAAATGCATCCCAATCTGGTGTGTTTGTGGACAAAGTGGGTAATGTTTCCCATACTTTGGCTTTGTCTAAGTTAGCATAGCAAATAGTGGCCCTAATCTGCTCTTGGTTAGTGAGAGCTGCATTTGTCCCAAGAAACTCAATGTCCTCCAAGTAATGAGGTAATTGAGAAGGTGGCTTTCCATCAAATTTGGGAGCATTCTGAGTATCCCTTAAGGGCATTTGGAAAGCATTAGCCATAGAAGGAACAATTGGAGGAGAAAGGGGGTTAGGTGGTGAAGGAGACAGATTCAACTTCGGTTTTGGATTAGATTAACTAGGACCTGATACCAAATGAAATGGATTTAGAAGGTGATGGAGATCTTCAACAAATGCAGAAGAAGGAAAATGTTCTAGTATGTTCCTCATAGCCTTTAGCTGAGGGGACAAACAAAAAAGGTAAAATAAATTGGGTGAAATGGAAGAGGGAGACACAGAAGTGGATAATGGTGTTATAGGAGATAAGAGAGAAGGCAAAAAGGGGTTAGGGGTATGCAACCTTTCAAGGAGATCTTCATGGGGTGAAAAGTGAATAAACATGCTGGGAATTTCAGGTGAGGTGAAATAAAAATAATCTGGCAGTTGGTTGGATTGGGAATTTGATGACAGGTGGATGTCTAACAAGTGTTGATCGAGTTGGCACTTTAGCAAAGAGTGGGTATCCAATGACTGGTGATTGAATTGGAAATGTTAAGAGAGGAAAGCCTAATGACAGGTGGTTATCTGATTGAAATCGTGAGGACACCTGGTTATCAGAACTATCAGTAAATGATATACACTAGCTATCTGACTTGTCTGAGAAATCTGATAAAACTGCAGGCATGCAGGAATTTGCAGAACTATTTGTGTCAGCAGGAGATGAAATAACAGGGTGAAAGAAATTTGAATCCTTCATTCATTGTAGATTGCAGAATTGGTTGAGCAAGTTTTCAAGCTCAACTCACTATGGATTTGGATGAAGTCTGCTGTAGGATATACAGTGGCTCAAAAAACTGTCTGCATGTTTGTATGGTTTACATTAGTTATGACTAAATGCAATAATCCCTAATCATAGCCCTAAACTACAAGTGTATGGAATAAAGTATGTACGCTTGGCCTTCCATTGGTCCAAGAATCAAGTGATTTGGATAAGAATTGATAGAACAGCAGCCATTTGAAAATGGCATGTCATGTGGATGGTTTTTTGACTTAAAGTCTTGATTATATATATTGATCCTCACATGCTGTGATATCATTACATACATCCATCGAGGGTTCTATTATGTTACCTTTATGTAATGAGTATCATCCAACATATATAAAGCCCACCACCCTTTGCTCATTTTGTCATCATCACCATGAAATCCATTTCCATCTCTCAAAGACAAAACATCATCTCTCTTGCCTCTCTTGACCTATCTACTAGGAAGATTGCCTCACAGATTGGTCTAGGGAAGTCTACAGTATCTCAGGTTCTTCAGGAAATCCAACCAGAGAGGCCTAGGCTTCATGGTGGTCACCCTTCCAAGCTCTCCTCCACCAACAAGAGAGCTATTGTTCAGCAAATCCTTACTGGCAAGGCCAAAAATGCTGTTTGAGCCACTCATTTCATCAACTCTATTGTTGATAGTCCTGTTTCTTCTCAGACAGTGAGGAATACCCTCAAAAATGCCTCATTGAAGGCTATGGTGAAGAAGAAAAAGCCATTCCTTTCTACTAGTCACAAGAAGAAGAGTTTAGCCTTTGCTCTCAAGTATTAGCATTGGACTGTAGAGGACTGGAAGAGAGTTATATGGTCAGATGAGACCAAAATCAACAGGATTGGGTCAGATGGACAAGAGTATGTGTGGAAAAAGAAGAG